>ML121546.1:526198-537939 GCA_003788615.2 Terfezia boudieri ATCC MYA-4762
ATAGAAAATATATAGTTTACCAATATAATATTATAGCTTATAGTTAGTAGTTCAAAGTAGAGTTAAGTATTATTTATAGAGTATTTAGTAATACTTATATAAATATATATCTAATTTTTAGAGTTAAATANNTTTTAGTTTAACTCTTAAAAATTATATATAATAGATTATTACTTATATTATTTAATAGTTAAATAGTTTTATTTAAGTATCAAATAATATAATATAGATATTTTATAGTTAAATAGCTTTATAACTAGCTTTGTTTAAGTATCAGATTTGATAGTTAAATAGTTTTATTTAAGTACTAGATAAGATAATATCTATAATAGTATTTATAATAAAATTTATAATAAGTAAGGGATAATTTATAATAATAGTCTTCTTTCTTAAGAATAAGTTCTTACAAATTTAAAATATAAGTTAAGTATTTATGTACTTTAGAAGAATATAAAATTAAGACTTAGAGAAATATATAGTATAGAATCATTTTATAATATTAAATACATGCAAAAATAGGTTTATAGGTTATTAAGTAAACTTATTATAACCTACTTAGTAGATAAAGTATTTAAATATATGACTATAATAATAAAAGTTAGTGATTTTATTAACTTCCTATTCTAACTTATTATCAATAATAATAGATAGTAGAGAAAATTAGATTTGATCTAAAAGAGAATCTATAGAAACTAGTATATATAGTAGGCTAATTTTTTCTCATATTATATTATTAAAACTTATACTAATAGCTAAATTTTTTTTTTTATTATATCCTAGTAAGTTAGGTTTTATTATATCTAAATTATTTATACTAAGCTAAGGAGGTTAATAGCTACTTACTAAGGTTTTTTACCTCGGAATAATTACTATATCAGTAAAAAAAGCTTTATGTCAGGAAGCATAATATCTTTATATACATTATGTAGCTTCCTATCACTTAGATAGTAGTATTTTTCTGCATTCAAAGCTTCTTGTCAGCTAGGTTGCATCCCATACTTCGTATCAGCCAAGCTGCATCTTGTGCTTACTGTGAATTCATATATTTTAGACTCTAGGCTACATATAAATAAATTCATATATATTTAGAGAGAGTGCAAATGCATGAATTCCATGAATTAATACATATTTAGAGAAGGCACAAATGTATGAATTCATATATATTTAGAAAGGCTACGAATACATCAATTTATATATATTTAGAGAGGATGTGAAAGCATGAATTCCATGAATTCATACATATTTCAAGAGGGTATGAATATAAGAATTTATATATATTTTAGGAGGCCGCAAATGTATCAATTCTATAAATCTGATGATATCTCTAAATCTAGCTAGTTTAATATCCAGCAAACCAAAATAACTCTAATCTAATTATCCAAATAAGCCTAGAATCCAACCCTAGATATTAGCATGCGAATTAGCCTGGAATCTACTATGCTAATTGACCTAGATATACACATACAAATCAGCCTGGCCTAGATATATACCTGCAAATTAGCCTGGAATCTACTCTTCAAATCGGCCTAGATATACACGTAAAAATCTGCCTGGCCTAGATATTAGCATGCAAATAAGCCTGGAATCCACCATACTAATCAACCTAGATATTTGCGTGGAAATTTGCCTAGTCTAGATATCTGCCTACAAATTAGATTAGAATCTACTCTTCAAATAGACCTAGATATTAGTATGCAAATGAGCCTGGAATCTACCATACTAATCGACCTATATATTCATATGGAAATCTGCCTGGCCTAGATATCTGCTTGCATATTAGTCTAGAATCTACCCTTCAAATAGACCTAGATATTAGTGTACAAATGAACTTAGAATCCACTATACTAATCTACCTAGATATTCACGTAGAAATCTGCCTAGTCTAGATATCTGCTTGCAAATTAGCCTAGAATCTACTTTTCAAATAGACCTTGATATTAGCGTACAAATGAGCCTGGAATCCACCGTACTAATTGACCCAGATATTTGCATAGAAATCTGCCTAGCCTAAATATCTGCCTGTAAATTAGCCTGGAATCTACCATTTAAATAGACCTAGATATCAGTATGCAAATGAGCCTAAAGTATATAGTGCTAATCAACCTAGATATTCAAGAGCAAATAGATATTAGTGTCCAAATGAGCCTGGAATCCACCATGTTAATTGACCTAGATATTCGTATGGAAATCTGCCTGGCCTAGATATCTGCCTATAAATTAGCCTGGAATCCACTATTCAAATAGATCTAGATATTAGCATGTAAATGAGCCTGGAGTCCACCATACTAATTGACCTAGATATTCATATACAAATCTGCCTGGCCTAGATACCTGCCTGCAAATTAGCCTAGAATCCACTATTTAAATAGACCTAGATATCAGCATACAATGAGCTTGGAATCCACTATGCAAATCGATCTAGATATTTATATACAAAGGAGCCTGGAATCTACTATTCAAATAGACCTTGATATTAGTATACAAATAAGCCTGGAGTCTACTGTGCTAATCGACCTAGATATTCGTATGCAAATCTACCTGGCCCTAATATCTGCTTACAAATTAGCTTAGAATCCACCATTCAAATAGACCTAGATATCAGTATGTAAATAAGCTTAGAGTACACCATGCTAATCGACCTAGATATTCAAGAGCAAATAGATATCAGTATGCAAATAAGTCTAGAATCTACTGTACAAATCGACCTAGATATCAGTGTACAAATAAGCCTGGAATTCACCCTTCAAATTGACCTAGATATTAGCCTATAAATTAGTCTGGAATCTACCACACAAATTGACCTAGATGTTCGCAGGCAAATTAGCTTGGCCTAGATATCAGCATCCCTAGAATCCACTATGCAAAGAATGCATGAATTCATACATATATGGAGAGGATACAAATACATGAATTCATACATATATAGAGAGGCTGTAAATGCATGAATTCATATATATTTTAAGAGGCCGCAAATATATGAATTCATATATATATATAGAGGGTGCAAATGCATATATACCATGAATTTATATATATTCAGAGAAGGTGTGAATGTATAAATTCATATATATTTAGAGAGATCATGAATGCATCAATTTATATATATTTATAAAGAGCATGAATACATCAATTCATATATATTTAGAGAGGGCACAAATACATGAATTCATACATATATATAGAGGGTGTGAATACATGTATTCCATAAATTCATATATATTTAGAGAGGCAGCAAATACATGAATTCATACATATTTAGAGAGGGCATGAATGTATGAATTCATATATATATATAGAGGGTGCGAATGTATATATTCCATGAATTCATATATATTTAGAGAGAGTACAAATGTATGAATTCATATATATATAGAGAGGTCGGGAATGCATGAATTCATATATATTTAGAGACTGTGATCAATATATGATAAATCCCATGTTTATATACACTATATCTAGCTATTTCCCCCTCTGTATTAGATTGTACCAATAACTAGAGAAGCTCATTTTGACACTTTCAGGAGCAGGTTCTTAGATAGCAGATTTTAAGACAGCATATAGAGTAGCTTAGAAACTGCAAGCTAGTTCTAAGTCAACAGGAGTTGAGTCCGACATTAAGGGGCTGGTGAATCCTTAGGCTAGACTAGACTAGCAGATCCACTATTTCAAAAGTGTGGCTGCCTAGGACTTAGAGATCTTTTCTGTTATTCTTCTCTAAGGCTACCCATAGTATATGTACCAATTTATATACTTATTTGTACTATGGTTATGATAGGGAACTTGTTTCGACACTGATTTATGGGCTTATATAGTTACAAACATAGAAGCTGATGTGAATATTGATATAGAGGCTCAATTTGTATGTAGAACTCAAAGCTAATTTACTTGCTAACTTGCTCATTGAATTCTAGGGCAAATATCAAGGCTCATTTCCAAGCTCATTTGTATGTGTATATTAAGGCTAGGCTGATTTGCTTATGAATATCTAAGTCTATTTGTATTGTGGATTTCAGGCTCATTTGTATGCTGGATTCTAAGCTAATTTGTAGGCAGATATATAGGCCAGCTAGATTTCTATACAAATATCTAGGTCAATTTGCATGGTAGATTCCAGGCTCATTTGTACCCTTATATCTAGGTCTATTTGAACAGTGGATTCCAGGCTAATTTGTATACTTATATCTAGGTCTATTTGAATAGTGAATTCCAGGCTAATTTGCAGGCAGGTATCTAGGCCAGGTAGATTTGTATACAAATATCTAGGTCAATTAGCACAATGGACTCTAGGCTTATTTGTATACTGATATGTAGGCTAGGCAGATTTCTATGCGAATATCTAGGTCAATTTGCATAGTGGATTCCAGGCTCATTTGTATGCTTATATCTAAGTCTATTTGAACAGTAGATTCTAGGCTAATTTGCAGGCTTATATCTAGGTCTATTTGAATAGTGGATTCTAGGCTCATTTGCATGCTTATATCTAGGTCTATTTGAATAGTAGATTCCAGGCTCATTTGTACACTGACATTTAGGCCAGGAAGGTTTTCACGCGAATATCTAGGTCGATTTGCATAGTAGATTCCAAACTCATTTGTATACTGATATCTAGGTCTATTTGAAAGGTAGATTCCAGGCTAATTTGCAGGCAGATATCTAGTCCAGTGTAATGAATGATACTAGACAGTAGTCATTCGGTACCGTTTATACAATCTATATCCGCTTGGAGACGGATGTTTGTGTATGCCGGTTCCACTGAGGGATTGCCTCAGAAGGGTAGGTTGATTACTAAGAGGGGTGTTCCGTAAGGAACAATAATATAACAGGTGTAATCTTCGTTTTGTAATTATGCTATCTATCTGATCGCTGCTGTTCGGGTTGTCTGAAGACTGATGGATTCCAGAGGGGATCCAGCGGCCTTTATATATCTGTTCAGAGACCCTAATGACTAAGGAAATACATAATGATGGTTGGCACACCTCTAGAGGAGGGTGTGCCATACAGGAGGGTGTGGAGCCCAAGAGGGTGTCCACGAAACGGCAAGTTCCATGGAATTTACCGTGGCAAATTCCGTGGCAGTTGAACTACCGAATCCGGCAGTTGCTGAAGGTGGACGAAGGCTAGCCCTTCGACCGTGAACGATAGTTACATAATAAAGCAATAAATATAGAAAATACAGGATATGAAATACAAGACAATAAGCTTCCTTATTACATCCAGGTAGATTTCTACGAGAATATCTAGGTCGATTAGCACAGTAGATTCCAGGCTCATTTGTACCTTTATATCTAGGTCTATTTGAATGGTAGATTCTAGGCTAATTTGTATGCTTATATCTAGGTCTATTTAAATGGTAGATTCCAGGCTAATTTGCAGGTAGGTATCTAGGCCAGGTAGATTTGTATACGAATATCTAGGTTGATTAGCATAGTGGACTTCAGGCTCATTTACATACTAATATATAGGCCAGGCAAATTTCTACATAAATATTTAAGTTAATTTACACAGTGAATTCCAGGCTCATTTATATGCTTATATCTAGGTCTATTTGAATAGTGGATTCTAGGCTAATTTGTATACTTATATCTAGGTCTATTTAAATGGTAGATTCCAGGCTTATTTGCATGCTTATATCTAGGTCTATTTAAATAGTAGATTCTAGACTCATTTGCATACTAATATTTAGGCCAAGGAGGTTTCCACGCAAATATCTAGGTGAATTTGCATAGTGGATTCCAGGCTCATTTGTATACTAATATCTAGGTCTATTTGAAGAGTGGATTCCAGGCTAATTTGCAGGCAGATATCTAGCCTAGACAGATTTCTACGAGAATATCTAGGTTGATTAGCATGGTAGATTCCAGGCTCATTTGTACGATAATATCTAAGTCAGGCAGATTTTCAAATGAATATCTAGGTCTATTTGAACCATAGATTCTAAACTTATTTGCACATGAATATCTAGATCGATTTGCACGGTAGATTCTAGGCTCATTTGTATACTGATATCTACTTGTATAGGCTAAGTAGATTTTTATGCAAATATCTAGATCAATTTGCACAGTAGATTCCAGGCTTATTTGCATGCTAATATCTAGGCCAGGCAGATTTCCATATGAATATCTAGATTAATTATCATAGTGGATTCCAGGTTCATTTATATACTAATATCTAGGTCTATTTAAATGGTGTATTCTAGGCTAATTTGCATATGAATATTCTAGGTTGATTTGTATGGTAGATTCTAGGCTCATTTGCATGCTGATATCTAGGCCAAGCTAATTTGATCGCAAATATCTAGGTCAATTTGTATGGTGGATTCCAGGCTCCTTTGTATGCTAATATCTAGGCCAAGCTAATTTGCACATGAATATCTAGGTTGATTTACATAGTGGATTCTAGGCTTATTTGTATGCTAATATCTAGATCTATTTGAATAGTGTATTCTAGGTTAATCTGCTCGCAAATATCTAGGTCGATTTGTATGGTAGATTCTAGGCTCATTTGTATGCTGATATCTAGACCAGGCTAATTTGCACACAAATATCTATATTGATTTGTATAGTGGATTCTAGGCTCATTTGCATGCTGATATCTAGGTCTATTTGAATAGAGGATTCTAGGCTAATTTGTATACTAATATCTAGGGTTGGATTCCAGGCTTATTTGGACAATTGGATCAGAGTTATTTTAGTTTGCTGGGTGTTAAGCTAGCTAGATTTAGAAATATTACTAGAATAAATTATATTTTTGAAATATATAGAATGTAGGTATTAAGCATAATAGGGTAGCCATACCTATACTAGGTGATAGTTTATGTCAAATAGTAATAGATAAGATATAGGAAGAATAAGGTAAGCATAATAAAATAGGTGCGAGTCAGCAAATATAGATTTAAATCAGTTGTATAGAGTAAGTATCATAAAAAAGGTGCAAGTCAGGAAATAAGGATACAAAGTAGTTGCACAGAGTAAATATCATGAAAAAGGTGTGAGTCAGGAAATAAGGATACAAAGTAGTTGCGTAGAGTAAATATCATAAAAGAGGTATGAGTTAGGAAATATGGATTCAAATCAGTTATACAGAGTAAGAATTATATGTTAGTTATGCATCAGGAAATATAAATAAAATAATTTTGCATCTAGATAGAGTGTGTAGCTATAGTTGGTATCAGAATCATGTGTTTTGCAATAGGGCTTTAGGTGCTTCTGAAGTACCTGATACAAACTTTTTCTTTGCTAATATACCTTAGAGTTCTGTATTAGATTCTTCAGCGTGACCATGTTAGCTACTTAATGTGAATCTGGTTTAGTCTACATTAGCCTCAGTACATCTGGTAAGAGATAAGCTCATCTGTTAGTGTTCCAGTAAATAGAGGAGTACCGTATCATAAAATTTCTTTGATAAAGCTCTTTATGTTTTTAGTTAGTAATTCAATACTGTAAATCTAGTCTACTGTATGTAGAATATGAATATATGAATCATATTCTAAACAGAATATAAGATGAGGTATGCCTCGTCTTTTATATCTTAACAGATAGCCTTTCTTTGACCTTCTATTAAAATTTGAAAATATGACTATTTGAGGTCAAACTTCATAAATTATAGAATGTACTAGCTAATATACTAAGCTGATAGCTTATAACCAACTAATGATGTACTTAATCTACAAATACCCTAGTAAGATATGTATATCACTATGAAATTGTTGCATAGTGTATGGTATGCTGTGAAAATTAATAATTTACAGATGACTCCAGGTATATAATATTACCCTATTTTCATATATTTTAAATATTAAGAGTTCTAGTGTAGTGGTTTTGATTTTCTAGGTTATTCACAAGGCATATGTTCGATTCCTATTCATCTTTTTATTTTTTTTTTATTTATCTCTTACCAAGCAAGTATAATATTAGTTATTATTAGATGTAGTCATATCTAAATCCAACGCCAGCAGGCAAACTCCTAACAAGCTTAATCTACCTTTTTTAAGTTTACTACTTACCAATCTTAACGTAAAACTACCCTATATCAAAATCCCGAACTTAGATATACACTACCCAACTGCCAATATAAGCAGTAATAAAACTTAATCTCTCTAATACAGTAGTAAGTATACTTCTTAGAGAGTATATTCTAATCATATAGAGAACAAATATCCTGACAAAGCTAAATAGATATTAACTGCTATTGTACATTGGCAAACATATATTCTGTAGTAGTCAGAGGCCTATCCAGTACAATCTTATACTGTATTTAGGGATGAATATGAGCTTTTATACTATAGCATTTAGTATATTAATTATGCTAACTCTTGAAGGTCAATGTTCTAGATTAAGGATTTTAAATATTGATAAGGATAGCTTAGATCAAGATATTGATGAAGGTCAAGCTTCTTTCCCACTAAGGCACTTCTGAAATTGATCATACTAACTCTAGAAGGTGCAAGCTCTAACCAAAGGTTTTCAGATACTGACTTAGGTCAAGATGACATAGATAAGAATGACTTTGGCCAAATCCAACAACTCTATTGAGATTTCCAGCCTGTACAACAGGAGGATATAGCTCATACTACAAATAACTCGGATGCAAAACTAATCTATAACTCATCTAAATCCCCCCCTGATACCAATCTATATAAAACAGACGTAATTCGGCAATTACCGGCTAGATATCAAGCTGGCCAACCACTACAAGACTATCCATTTCACAATCAGTAATCTGCTAAATACAATTATGTCTATCTATTCTACAATACATGGGATTATAAGCTGGCCCAGTTTTTCACACTCAGCAAGATACCCAAAATCAAGATTGACGAATGCTTTTGGAATAATCTTTTGCCTAGATTACTCACTGAATGTCCAACATCAAGTATCTCTTTCAAATCAGGATATACATTGTGGAAGCAAATTGATAAAATAGATGCCGATCCTGCATAGGGAACAGGATTAGTTCAATATATGTTACATTCCAAATTAAATTTCTATTACCATAATATAATAGATTGTATCAAATATCTATTATAGCAGAGAGCATATGTAATACATATGCATTGGGAACCAGTCAAGTTGTTTAACTTGGATAATGAAAGAATATATTCTGAGATAAATATAGGATTATAGTGGTGGGATCAATAGGTATATACCCTACTTAATTACCTTACTATAGCTACTTGCTTACATCTTATAGAGACTCATTCCTATCAGCTTCATACTGGTCCCTATCCTGTTAGCATCGGATCAAATATATCTGACCAACTTCTCTAGGGACAAGAAGTTATGGCCAGTATA
This sequence comes from Terfezia boudieri ATCC MYA-4762, assembly GCA_003788615.2. Lineage (NCBI taxonomy): Eukaryota > Fungi > Ascomycota > Pezizomycetes > Pezizales > Pezizaceae > Terfezia > Terfezia boudieri. The sequence goes on from ML121546.1 coordinate 535,489, forward strand.
TATGAGTATTGGTAATATCAACTTCAGTGTTGTCACAACACCGTTGTCCTCGCTACTCACGTTGCTCCCGCTAGGAATGTCGTCACAGTTTCGCAGTTGTTCGCTTAACTTATCGCTTAGCTTGTCGCTTAGCTTGTCGCTTAGCTTGTCGCTTAGCTTGTCGCTTAGCTTGTCGCTTAGCTTGTTCGCAGTTTCGGGTATTTGCTTAGCTTGGGGGGGGAAAAGCCTCGGTATATTGCTATTGCCCAAGTACATTGACAGGTGCCTTGGATATACCGAACGTCTATGTATATAGAGTTCCTTCTGCTCCTTCCTGTTAAGTTCCCTATCCAACGTCTTGTATCTACAATACAGTATTTGGTCCACCCCCTAGTGTATCTCCTCGAGTGCCTCTTCGCCTTGCTCCTCCGCCGTGCCTTGCTCCTCCGCCGTGCCTTGCCTCTCCGCCGTGCCTTGCTCCTCTGCCTTGCCTTGCTCCTTCGCCCTGTCGTGGCCTCCGCCCCCGGAAGAACCCCCCTCCCTCCACACTCGCGTAAACCCTCGTACGCAAGTGTCGACCTCACCTCATCCCTGTAGTCGTATCCCTCGGTCAGCTTAGCGCCCTAGTGCCCTCGTTACACTACGTTGGATCTAAACCCCCGACCGGCCGATACGATATGGATTAGCAATCACACCTGCTACCAGGAGCCAGATTCCAAGCCTGGAGAGCCCTCCCAATTCCAACAGACTTAGCAACACTACTCCAGTACCGCCGGGAGATCATTAACATCTTCGAAGCTACCGATGCTATTGGAGCAGAACTGGGTAGTAACCTCGCTCTAACCCAGCAAGCCTTGAATTCAGCACAAGCCATACTTGAGATTACTCAAAAAGAGCTCCAATCCACCAAGGACAAGATGACCCTCCTTAAGGAAGAACTGGGAGAAGCTAACACCGCCGTCGCCAATGAAAGAACCACAGTCCAGGCCTTAAACCGCTTGGAGCCTTGAACTAAAACCCAAGATTTGCCAACACCTCCGAAGTTCAACAGCGACCGAACCCGTTTGAAGGGTTGGAAAAACTCGGTCAATATTAAGCTCAACGGAGATGCTGCTAAGTTCCCCTCGAACCAATACCAACTAGCCTATGTCTTCGGACTCTTGGAAGGGAAAGCTTGTGACCAAATCCAACCGTACGTACTGGATACTGGCCCCCCGAGCCCCCCAAGCCCCCCGAGCCCCCCGAGCCCCCCGAGCACCTCGAGCCCAAGCCCCTGAAACTCTAATGAACCAGTCCCAACAGTTATCCTCCCCTGTCCCGTGTATCCGGCCATTAGTACCGAAAACCGAGGGGCGTTACAGAGGACGTCATGACTGATAACTTAGCATCACACATACTCGGCTTCAATTGCCTATACAGTACGTAAGAATCGGTTCCCTATGGGTCCTGCTACCCTATAAACTCGAACCAGTGCTTATCGCCCTCCAAGAGCCATACTAGGGGATCTCTCCGACCATGTGTACGCTCGAGTCACTATCGAGGTCTCCTTTACCTCGCCGGTAACTACTGTAGATCTTACACCCCCCAAAAATTGAACCTCCACCCAGGACTCATAAATGACTGCTTCCGAACCAGTTATTTCCGTTAAGGACACCGTGGTGTCAGATATTCACGACTACACTGTTACCAAGATAGTAACTTAAATTATCTCTATCCATGTTGCTTTACAAGCGGCTTGTCCGCCCTGAGTAGTTGTTTATATCCTCACCTTTGTCGTTTACTGCTATAACTATTTGTCGGGAAAATCCGTCCAGGGAATGATCGCAGTCACAGATCCGTTCCCTGAAGTGAAAAGGACTAGGGAGAAATCGTCTAAGTTGGCAACCCCGTCCTCTGTGCCTCCGCCGTACTTGTCGGTCCGCCCCAAACGCCTCCTCTGTACGCCGTTATTTTACCAGTAAGAAAGATGTTCGTTACGTCTCAGGTAAACGTGCAGACGCGAGGGCGAGAAGAACCCAGTCCACCCCAGAGGGCCTCCTATTTAGATAACCCCACCTGGACGGTCGATGTTTGCTTCCCACACGGCCAAACAATCGCCTACGCCGAACCCTGACGCTTCCGCTTGCCCCCCGGACTCGAACCAACCCGAAGCACGACAAGACGTTGGAACGATTGGAAACGAGATGGGTCGACCGAACCAGTTATTTAAGCAGATTCCACAGTTGTAGACCCGTCACATGATTCCGGACGAAATTAAGCATGCTGTCCGGGAGGACCTTCACCAGATCGAACCGAGCTCCCAGGGTCCCCTGAAACCGTCGATTCGCCCTTTTAAGCCGTTGTATCCACCTGTCCAGCCATAAAGTAACAAACTCCCTAAACTCCCGAGCACACCGTCATGGTTGACGTAGCCCCAGAGGTTTGCGAGCCAGATTCTACCACTTGTCCCGTAACTGCAGACGGTCTAGATAG
>ML121546.1:540982-581889 GCA_003788615.2 Terfezia boudieri ATCC MYA-4762
CCTACAGCGAAACTGCCTCCGCTCCTGCCCCCACAAACCTCGACCTTTCCACAAACCTCGACCTTTCCGGCAGAGAAACTGCCTCCGTCCCTGTCCCCGCAAACCTCGATCTTTCTGCCACCAACCCCCGGAGCCTTCTTTCTGCCACCAACCCCCGGAGCTTTCCTCAAGAAAACCTCGACCTTTCCGGCAGCGAAACTGCCTCCATCCCGGTCCCCACAAATCTCGACCTTTCCACTTCCGCCAGCCCCCTGAAGCAACAAGTGAAAGAGGCATATGAGAGAGATCCAGTAGTCAAGGATATCATTGTCGCCATGAAAACTGGCCAATGACGCCACGCCAGGATTTCCCTAGCCGAATGCACCCTCCAGGAAGAACTCCTCTACCATTTGGACCGCCTTTACATACCTGCGGATAATGAGCTGCGCTTACGGCTAATCAAAGAACACCATGACACCTTAGCCGCCGGCCACCCTGGGACAGCTAAAACGTTAGAATTGCTAAATAGGCAATATACGTGGATCGACCAGCGGAAGGAGGTAGAACAATACATATGGAACTGCCATGTCTGCAAACGAGTGAAGCCCACTCGCCATACACCCTACGGAACACTCAAGCCATTGGAAATCCCGGATCGACCCTGGCAACACTTGACCATGGACTTTGTAACTGGGCTGCCAGAAGATTCGGGCTATAATGCTATTTTAATGGTAGTGGACCGCTTGACGAAAATGAGGCACATAATACCTTGCCGTGATACCTGCTCTGCCCCAGAATTAGCCAGCCTTTACCTGAACAACGTGTTCCGCTACCATGGCCTCCCTATATTGATTGTCTCCGACCGGGGCCCTCAGTTCGTCTCGAATTTCTGGAAAGTATTCTGCAAACTATTAGAGATCGAGGTACACTTGTCAACGGCCTACCACCCCCAAACCGATGGCCAATCTGAGAGGATGAACGCAATCATGGAACAGTATCTGAGGGCATATACCAACTACCAACAGAATAACTGGGTATCGTTACTGGCTACTTGTGAATTCGCAGCCAATAACTACTTTTCCGAGTCATTGAAGACATCCCCGTTCCTGGCCAATTATGGTTGGCACCCCTGATTCGTAAGCTCCGACAACACCCCTGCCCCCACCAACACCCCTGCCCCTGCCAAAAAGAATACCCCTGCCGTGGAATTTGCAACCCAGATTGCCAAACTCCATGCTACTCTGAAGACCGAATTAGCATATGCACAAACCAGGCAAGCGGAATATGCCAACCAATCAAGGTTGCCAGCACCTAAGTACCAATCCGGAGATAAGGTGTGGCTGTCAAGTCGGCACTTTCGGACGGAACGACCCTCCCGCAAACTGGATCATAAATTCTTAGGTCCATACGAGATCTTAGAGGCTGTGGGCACTTACGCTTATCGACTCAAGTTTCCCAAGGAGATAAAACGCCATCCCGTGGTACATGTATCGGAGATCGAGCCAGCAGCGGATGACCCCCTGCCTGGACAGATCCATCCCTCACCCCCACCTGTGATCATTGACGGAGAAAAGGAGTAGGAAGTTGAGGAGGTTTTGGATTCGCGGAGACGTTATGGCCGTGTACAGTACAAGGTAAAGTGGCTAGGAGACGAGGAGACCACCTGGCAACCAGCCGAAGACTTGGAGAATGCTCCTGACCTTGTTGCCCTGTTCCACCAGCGATACTCCTGGAAGCCGTGTCCCTGAGGTTCAGTGTTTAGTTATCGCTCCTCCCTGTCCTTGCTGCTTTGGTCGCTGGAGCTCCTCCCCTAGAAGAGGGGATAGTGTCACAACACCGTTGTCTTCGCTACTCACGTTGCCCCCGCTAGGAACGTCGTCGCAGTTTCGCAGTTGTTCGCTTAACTTATCACTTAGCTTGTCGCTTAGCTTGTCGCTTAGCTTGTCGCTTAGCTTGTCGCTTAGCTTGTCGCTTAGCTTGTCGCTTAGCTTGTCGCTTAGCTTGTCGCTTAGCTTGTTCGCAGTTTCGGGTATTTGCTTAGCTTGGGGGGGAAAAGCCTCGGTATATTGCTATTGCCCAAGTACGTTGACAGGTGCCTTGGATATACCGAACTTTCATGTATATAGAGTTCCTTCTGCTCCTTCCTGTTAAGTTCCCTATCCAACGTCTTGTATCTACAATACAGTATTTGGTCCTCCCTTGCCTTGCTCCACCATGCCTTGCTCCTCCGCCGTGCCTTGCTCCTCCGCCGTGCCTTGCTCCTCCGCCGTGCCTTGCTCCTCCGCCGTGCCTTGCTCCTCCGCCGTGCCTTGCTCCTCCGCCGTGCCTTGCTCCTCCGCCGTGCCTTGCTCCTCCGCCGTGCCTTGCTCCTCCGCCGTGCCTTGCTCCTCCGCCGTGCCTTGCCTCTCCGCCGTACCTTGCTCCTCCAGCTTGCCTTACTCCTCCGCCCTGTCGTGGCCTCCGCCCCCGGAAGAACCCCCCTCCCTCCACACTCGTGTAAACCCTCATACGCAAGTGTCGATCTCACCCCATCCCTGTCGTTGTATCCCTCGATCAGCTTAGCGCCCTAGTACCCTCGTTACAAGTGTACATAATAAACTGTCAATACATGCTTAGATTCTGATTGCTTTATTACCTACCCCCTCCAAACACCTCAATAAAATTCCGAGAAACCTAACAGAAGCCTAAGAATTGGATGTCCTCCAAGTTGCCCATGAAATCCTCAGTTCTATTCTCAGCCCTCTATCCAACACTAAAAGTCAGTAAAGGATTGAGATGGTCTGCTATGATGAATAGGTATGTACATGTATACCTAGGCTCTCTACTTGATTAGCAGACTATATAGAGAATGTCATGATCCATGGTATTCTTTTAAATTGATACTTAATCTGTATTACCCCTCCCAATGAATTTGGAGACCTTCTGGACATACTATATGATATATGGCAACACTCCCAGTATACTACTATATACTACAAATCCAATCTACAACTGATGGAATCCGAAGGGATCAAGAGGATCAACAATACTCTTTGGTATATCCCCAACTGTGAACCTTATACTCTTTTTTGTATAGATACCTTGTATATACTTCTTCTAGGAATGCTTACGTACTATATAAAATGGATCCAAAAATTCCTGAAGCACATTAGGCATCTCACTAGGTTCGATCATATTTGGTCCTAATTATCACCCTTCCTGGAGTTTATGAGGCTAAACAAAGCCTACTAGTCTAGATCTCAATGGCAAAGCAAGGAAATGCGCAATTTATTACAAGTACTTCTAGTAGTATTTACTACTGTACTCAGTAGGCAAATCGACATCCTGGCTATTGAAACTAGACATAAAGCATCTTGTCATAAGGCAATATTATATGTTTAGTATTTGACTGACTTCATTCTAATTGTCCTATATAAAGTGCATACTGTAGGAACTATACAATTAATGAGGGATTATCTCCAGGACTTCTATAAATATAAAGAGGTGTTCTTTTAGTTCTACGCACCAAAGTCTACTAAGGGTGCAACCAAGTTAGTATCGAAAGATCTCTATACAGAATATCTTCGACAGCTAGCATTGGGTGACTTAGCCTCAGGAACCTTATCAAAACACTGAAAGCTTCAAAAGGAGCTGCACCTAGAGACTGAGGAATTGGTAAATAATATGCTCACCAGTGGGGCTCATTACAATTTCTCCAAAATGGATTTGATTTTGTATTTTATAGATCAAATCACCAAATATGGATCTCTCCCCCAATATTCTACAAAGATCTATGAGGCCTCATATAAGTCTCTCAAAGACATATACTGGTGCAGTAATCATATCAATGGGGTACCTTAGATCCTTTACACCTACAGATGAGCTCATAATTTTGCTATGTATGAAAGGAATCTCTAATAGTGGACTACTGAACTTCTACATATACCCAATGAACTATGTACTATCGTTACTCCCCCACGGCCGAGTTTGTATCTGCCTCGGGATACTTACCCTGAGCTTACAAGAACTAAATTACTAGAACAGCTAACAAACACAGATATATATAATCTTACAAGTTTATAGACCCACTACCAACTCCTTGACCTATTAATACTCACAGGTAGCTATCTCTAACAGCACCCTTACTGACAATCATCCGACAGTACAACCGACATGGCCTGTCTACTGAATGCCCCCCTCAAAGCATTTCTCATACTTCAAGTTACTATTCCAATATTCAATGATAATAGCCATATCATACACTATCTACAGTGCATGGAAGGTAAGTTATTCTACAATCATGATTAAAGGAATAACTAAGTATTCATTCAATGTCAGCAGTCCTCAGTAGTTAAAGTCCCTAGTGAACTTGATAGAAGAGTTCCCGCTAGGCTAAATATATTATTTAAACTTCAAGATATTATAGCTAAACATACTTACCACTTTACTTATATTTCACTAATGACAATAGTTGGATTATCGACACCAGACGGCACAAAGGGTATGGTACATATTAGGATCCCATTCTAAAATCATGTAATAGCAATTGGAAATATTGAAGGCATGGCCTACCTAGTGCCAATCTATAATGAAGAGCTTTATATAGTAAACAACAATATTAGTATACATATATAGAATGATATTCATGATGGTAACTAGAATAGATATAGATAGCAGAAGAATAAATATATATATAACTTCCTACTAAAATTATTTGAAAATTCATGTTGTAAATAATATATAGGAAGTAACATAGATGGACCATATCATCTAGCAGAAGGCAGAAATATCATGTATGTTAGGCAGATATCCTACTACTAACTTACATCTGATAGCCTTCACCATACCCATATACATGAGGAATATAGTACAATACAATATCATATCCAAATATATAGAATGCACATGACGCAAGCTCATATCCAGATGCATAGGTAGCACATCTGATACCAATTTTTTCTTGGTAATGAACCTTCTTGCTTTAAAGAACTTCTTCACCCATGGTATCCACCTTCTACCCTCTATTGACCTCCTCAACTCCCTCATCATGTCCTCTTCCCTAACATTCTGAAACCCCCCTTTCATGTTTCAGAACACCTACTTGACTGTTCTCCCTTTTACTAAGTATCTTTGTACTCTAGTAACTGTCCTCAATGCTACCTCTGTAGCCGACTGGCCCTTTACTAACCTGAACTGATACTTGTGAAACAAACCTGCCTCCTATAGCCTGTTTGCTACTACCTTCTTCCTGATCTTGCTAATACAATTGATCAATTTGAAGTTGATCAGTCTCTATCCTTTTGTCTAGCTATAGTCCTTTCCTAGCTTCAAAATCATAACTACTTTGCTAAACTACCATTTCTCTGGAATATCCCCCCTAATCAGATTTTGAATAATCTCCTTGACCAGCTCCTTTCCTAATATTATACTAATAATTATCTTGATAAAGTAGTAACTAATCCCATCCAGACTCAGGGTTGACCCATTCTTCATCCTCTTAATTGCTGTAAGGAAGTGGATTAGTCAGTTACCATGAATAACCCTCTATCCTACAACTTATGTAATTTCTTATATTAATCTTAATAAGCACCCAAAATATTGGGCTATCTATCTTATTGACTCTTGTATTTTATATGACTCATATATTGAGTCATAACTAATATTAATTTCAAATCATATATGAGTCAGAGACTAAGCACTACTACTGCACTACCTCAATCCTAACTCACCCCTCTGTAGAGAAGTAATATATATACTAGGTTCATTCTCCTAAGGAATGGGGAAGACAAACTCAAGCAAGTAGAAATAAATACAATCAATATAAGAGTTCTACTGGTTAATCTATTAGTGCCTTTAGTACTCTACAACTGCTATCTTATACTACATATTATACATAAGATTCTAACCTATATAATCACTACTATTATATATATATTTCTACCAGGAGTAATTACTGTTTACTTTATAATCTACTATATTAATTAGAGATAACTGGATTAAGATCTTATCTTATGTAATTAGATCAGATCTTATCAGATTATCCTAATCTCCTACAATACATTATATTTTTTTAACCTAAGAACTTAGATTCTTATCTAAGGAAAGTCTAATAAATCTTACCTAAAGTAAAAAGAGTTTATACCTACCAGAGTATAAACTATCTACCAATAAGTTTACAGTAAAAGAGTTATAGTAGCACAAAGCCTAATAGTCAGCAAATAAGCCTACTACAAGTAGCAAGTAAGTCTATCACTAATAGTAACTAGAAGATAAGCCTACCCTTAAAAGTAGCAACATATGTCTACAAGTTATAAGTAGAAAAGGAAGTAGGAAAAAATAAGACAAGGTGAGTTACAATTACAAAAGACTTACAAGGTATTGGCCTTGCTAAAGGATAACTAGGCAATAACATTCTTATCAATTACAAGAAATAAGAAGAGAAAACAAACATCTGTGAATAGCACAAAGTAAAGTGAAATAGCTATCAGTAAACTGGGTAAAATAGTAAAGGAAATTTGAACAATAGGAATCTATTACTAAACCTAGAAAGAAATATACTAAAGTAAAGAAACCAAGACACATAACAACAATATCCAAGTACTGACTGATTATGAGAGCTCAACAACCAGGATGAATTCGTTTTTGGTGAAAAGCTTAAATTCATCCTCACACTCTTATGAGTACATTATGAAGGTAGTGAGAAGTTTTTTTTTTTTTTTTTTTTAGTATTTTTCTGGTTTTGCTAGTTTTATTTTTGAGTTATTTGAATATATAGCATTGGTTTTAGGAATTTACTCATTTTGGACTGACACTCGAACAGCCTTATTTGGATGTCAATGAAAAAAGCAGTGATTTGACACTCGAACAGCCTTGTTCGAGTATCGAATGAAGTAATTGAGCATGCTGGTGCTTAAATAAGATTGTTTGAGTATCGTTGGGAAGGATATTGTTCATTTAACAGGCAAACAGCCTTGTTCGAGTGTCAGATACAACAATATAAAGATTTGACAATCGAACAGCTTTGTTTGAGTGTAAGATACGACAATATAAAGATTTGACAGTCGAATAGCTTTGTTCAAGTGTCAGATATGGCAATATGAAGATTTGGCAAGTGAATAGCTTTGTTCGTGTGTCAGATACGAAATATGAAGATTTGACAGTCGAACAGCTTTATTCAAGTGTCAGATATGACAATACGAAGATTTGACAGTCGAACAGCTTTGTTCGAGTGTCAGATATGACAATACGAAGATTTGACAGTCGAACTGCTTTGTTCGAGTGTCAGATATAACAATATGAAGATTTGATAGTTGAACAGCTTTGTTTGAGTGTCAGATACAAAATACGAAGATTTGACAGTCAAATAGCCTTGTTTGAGTGTCAGATACAACAATACGAAGATTTGACAGTCGAATAGCTTTATTCGAGTGTCAAATACAATAATATGAAGATTTGATAGTTGAACAGCTTTGTTCGAGTATCAGATACGATATACAAATATTTTGATAGTTGAATAGCCTTGTTCTAATGTCAGATACTAGTCGAGGCTTTTTCGGACGTCAAGTACAAGAATGATGTGATGAGGACTTTGATAGTCAAGCAGGAAACCTGTTCGAGTGTCATGAGGCAATGCGGTCTTGGACAGCTGATCAGAGGTTATGTGGGTAATAGAGAAGGAAGGCTCTAGAATGTCTCTTATTATAGTAGCAAAGTTTTGATACATGTGAAAAGGGGATACGTATTTTGGGGTGAGACTATTTGGGAAAAAGTTCTTGTTTTGTTAGTATTCATCCTTAGCAAGGATGTTGTTATAATGTTAAAAAGTGGGTGAATGCAATCCTTTTGGAGGGCATGAAGGGATGGAGAAGATTTATGGGTTTTTTGTTTGTGAAAGAAGAAAGTGAAGATTTTTATCATCCTAAGAAGCCTTGATACGATCTTTTTCTCGATTTCTCCGACTAGTAACTGCCCTCGAGCTCTTGACTCCCTGGTTACACGGTGTATGTTCTTCCCCTAAGAACAAAGTACCCTTATATTTGGTTCATTTGACCAGAGAGTTCAAAAGGTTGCTGTTCAGAGAAAAAGGAAAAGATGGGGAACCTTAGGATATAGCAAAATCGAATAGTTATGACAATATATAGGAAGGTTCATGTTTTTCAATTATGTTGCCTAATGGTAGGCAGCATTTTTGCACATGAGGTCATTGTGGTGGCTAGCAGAATGCTAGCCAAAGTATCACTGGAAAACTGGATTTGGGTCACTATAGGCTTGATCTTAGGAGAGTTGTACAAAAGCCCAAGAGCACAATACTCAGAAGGATCAAATGCTGAAGAGAGATCATTGCAGAATACATTGAAGCAGAGAACATCATTTTAGAGAACATCATTGAAGTTATCATTATCTTTACCTTCGCCTTTAACATCATTCACGAAGCATGATTTATAGTTAAAGCAGAACGAGTGTGAACAACATTATGCAACTGTGTACCCGCTTCATCGGTGGAGCACGATTTTAGGTACATTCGGTTTAAGAAGAGGAAACATAGGAAACATAGATACTTGCAAAAAAGGTCTCTTCAAGTTCAGCAAACTTACCAAGAGAACTGTGCTTACAGTAGAAGAGTGGAGGAGGTTTTTATCAAGTTCAACTCACTTATTACAAAAATGTATCCAGAGGATGAGGAAACGGTACCTCAAGAGTCAGGGGAAAGTTTGAAGACTGTGGGAAAGCGCAAGGTCATGCAAGGAAGAAATAGCCTAGGAACCATGCCTCGAGAAGTTCAAATCGCGACACTGGGGCCAGTAGCATTTTACCCATTACTAGACCAACTAGGGGTGCCATACTTCGACGGTACGGATGTCTCTGACTTCATCACTAAATGGGATAACCATACAGGAGAATGGCCAGAAGAGCAGAAGGGGCGGAGGATTATACCATATTGTGAGAAAGCAATTGGAAAGTACTTAAAGACAATTAGGTCCTATAAGATATGCAATTGGGAAGGACTCAAGGAGCAACTCTTAAGGGATTTCCGAGCAAGTGATTCTGAGTTGAAAAGAATCACTATTAAGGACCTAAGAAGGATCATATCAGAGATGAGAAAGAAGGACAATCCTAGTACCAGGGACTATCGTTCCTTTATTATCGAATATAGTGAACGTTCCGATATGCTAATGGAAAAAAGGAGATTAAATGAGTGGACGAGAGTCACATTATTCCTATAAGTGTTCAAAATTCATGTAGGTGACAAGATCTGTAAGAGATGCGACATCAATCTGAAGGACCCAGACACTGTTATGGAAAAGTGGCACTATGTTAAGCAAGTAGTATTAGAGTAGTCAGAGGATGAAGGATCTCAAATAGCGAGATTCTTTAGAGAAGAGGAGGACAAATCGGAATATGAGGAGGCTGCTGCTGTTCCTCCAGTTAAGATTGATAAGAATGACAGTAGGCAGAAAGATATAAGAAAAGAGACTTCAAGAAAGACTGAGAGGGCGGACCTAATAGATGAAAATGTTAACCAACTGAAAAAATTAAAACTGCAGCACTTGGAGGCTCAGCGAGCGACAAAAGAGGAGCTAGCCGAGCTTAAAAAGATGGCAACAAAACCTTCCAGGGCACTACAGCAGTTGTACAATCTCAACCAATATAGAAGTCAAGATTACTAGCCTAGCGCAGGCAATTCCGGTGGACAGAGAATTCGTGGATGCTTTTGGGATAGGAGTGCGCATAAGAGAGATGAATGTCAAGTCCTACAGAAGACAATTAAGAGAGGGGATGTTAAGTACCGAGGACTCTCCCTATTTTTAGGGCAGGAGGGAATAGAGGGAGCGATCTGAGTGCCTTTCCCAACCGTGACCAAGGATGGACAAGTTGTTGAGTACCAGGAAGAGTGGGTGAGGAAGGCCTTGCTGACAAAAGAGTCTACAATAGACTCAATCAGGACGACTTCAAGTACAGTGACATTGGATGAGCCGATATCGAGTATTAAAACAACAATATGGGAAAGCCCAGAATATGTTTGTGGAAGAATGAACAGCCAACCGATAGTGTTCAAGCCAGCGAAAATACAGTGCGAAGCAAGAGGAGTAGAGGAGGGCCCGACGAGTATTTCCAAGGAAGCAAGAGAAAGAATGAAGTTTTGGCCCCCTCATGAGATAAAGCCCCTGCTAAATTGGGAGAAACAATTTTCTCAGCAGAAAAAACTAAGGGTGCAAGAACCTTCTCTTAAAGACGAGTTAATGCAGGACATCGAAGATCTTGAAGAAGCGGAGACTAATCTAAAAAAGGAAAAAGAGAAACCCAATGAAAAAAAGGCTGAGGAGGATGAAGATACAAAGAATCTGCTAGCTTGGATAAAAATACGGGGAAACCTAGATGTTAATGGTATTGCTCATAAGCTTATAAGTAGAGCAGGACTCAATACGGAGGAAATTCTGGCAACTTCAGTACCAGAATTAGTCCAACGATGTACGAGAATCAAGAGGGTTCCAAAAATCATTGAGGGTCAACAGTGAATGGAGCGGAAGGTCGAATCCATTATTTTCAGAATATATAAGAGGGAAGCAAATCGAATATTATATGCAGCAGTGTGCCCAACATGCATCACGGTAATTAATGGGCAGGAAAATGATCCAGTCGAAATGTTAATTGATAGCAGATTAGAGTTGAACTTACTGAGGGAGGAAATTGTGTAGCAGTACAATATCCCTGTTGATGTGAAAGTTAAGTAGTCCATAGGGGAAGCTACTAGACATCATACTTGGGTACTCAGAGTTTGTCATCGGGTGAATGTTGTTATCGGAGGAGTGGTTACCTGTGGATGTTTTTTTATTATGGAAGACCTTTCACGGGAAGTGATTCTTAGCAGGCCTTAGGTGAGGTCAGTAAGAATGCAGGAGGATAATTGCAAAGATGGTAATTACTTTATTACTATCACTGGAGTAAATGGGGAAGAAGTGAGGTTCTGCGCTGTTCCGGCAGATTATGGAAGAAACCGCAATGAGGCAAAGTTTATGTATATTGTGGGAAACGAAGTACATCAATGAACCTCCTGGAAGTCATTGACTTCTCGGTAAGTCCCGGAAAGGGGAAGAAGGAGGAGGAAAAAGGTAAGGGAATAGAATCTTTCGGAGTTTAGGATTTTAGTGTTTTATCTCGTAAGGGTTTATTTCACAGTGTTATAGGAAAATGAGCAGCAGTGCGAACTGATTTTAAAGGGAAACCGAAAGGAGGATCACAAACTCAAATATTGTATAAGAAAAAGGCTGACAAGGTAAGGCCCGTTAACAAGCCATATCAATGGAGTGAGTAACCAGATGGAGATAACGACTGGTGAGAAAAACATATAGAGTAGGAGAGATCTCTATTTGAGGCTTAAAAGGAGTTACGTTTAAATTTGGGGATACACCCAAATCTCTATGCTGATAGCTGGCTTATACCAAAGTTTTCAGATATTCCGATGGGATCACGACTGACCCTAGAAAGAGTTGGAAGGTTAAGAATTGGTAAGGGTATTACGGCAAATGAAAGGGCAATCTTGATCGAAGTCTTATTTAATAGAGAGGCAGCAATAGCATTTGATTTTATACAAAAAGGAGTTTTTAGGAAGGAAATCGAACCACCACATCACATACCGACGATTCCGCACGAACCTTACCAAGTGCCAAGCTTCCATATACCTAAGGCATTAATGTCAGAGGTCATGAAAATATGTGAAGACAGGCTTCCGTGCGGAACCCTAGAACCTAGCTTTGGACCATATAGGAACCCATGGTTCTTTGTCAACAAGAAAAATGGAAAATATTGGCTAATAAATACTGCGACACATCTGAATATGGTTACGATTAAGGACGCATTGCTTCCACCATCAGTAGATGAGTTCAGTGAAGATTTTTCTGGGTATCCGTTAGTTTCTTTAATGGATTTATTTTTGAAATATGATTAGTACATGTTGGCTTCAGAATCTAGGGATTTAACTGCTTTTGTTACTCTGTTTGGTTTACTTTGAATAACTACTTTACCACAGGGTTATACGAATGGAGTTCAGGTTTTTGATCGAGTTATTAAGAAGGTAATTAAGACTGAAATTTCAAGAAGATTGGCCAGACCGTTTATCGATGATGTTGCGTCGAGGGCAAGTACTAGGAATTGGTTTTTACGTGCTGATGGGATGTTTGAAGAAGTTTTTCTTAGCGTTAAGCGCTTTGTTTTAGAAGCAATTTATTCGGTAGATCAGACTTTAGCTGATTTAGAAAGGTTAGGGGCCACTATCTCTGGCGAAACGAGTGAGTTTCTAAAAAATGAGCTCAAGATAGTTGCTTTTGTTTGTGGATCAAATAGCAGAACCCCAGATCAAGAAAAAGTCAGGAAGATTCTAAATTAGCCACTCTGTAAGAATGTCACTGATATTAAGGTATTTTTGTGGACTTGCATGTATTATCGAATTTGGATTGAGAAGTTCGCTTGGATTGCAGAGCCGTTATACCTATTAACTCACAGTAAGGTTGACTATGTTTGGGAAGAGAAACAGGAAGCAGCAATGGAAGAGCTCAAAAAGAAACTAACTAGTCCGCTGGCCTTGAAACCGATTGATTATGAGCCAGGATGAGGTAAGATTATCTTATCAGTTGATTCATCATTGCTTGGTTAGGGTGCAATTCTACAATAAGCTGAACTAGATAATGAGAAAAGAAGGCATCTGGCAAGGTTTGAAAATGGTGTGTGGAAAGGAGCTGAACGAACCTATGATTCAGGGAAATTAGAGTGCCGTAGTTTACTGAAAGCACTCAAGAAAACATAAAATTATCTATATGGAGTACGATTTTTGGTGGAAATTGATGTGAATATGCTAGTGCATCAACTAAACCAACTTGCCTCCGATTTACCTGAGTCGGTGATAAACAGATGGCTTGCTTGGATACGATTATTTGATTTTGAGGTTAAGTATGTATCTGGAGTAAAGCATGGAGAACCCGATAGGTTATCAAAAAGAAAAAGGGGAAAAAATTCATCTAAGGAAATGGATCCTGACGAGTTCGATGGTACTCTTGATGCTGACTTGGATGCCGTTAGTACTGAACTGAGTAGTTCAGAGGAGTTGCTAAAATGCAAGATTCTACTACATGTTATGGCAACAGAGGCAGAGTGGTACGAGGAGATAGTATGCTTCCTTACCACAATGCGAAGGCCAGAACAAGCCTCAGATGAAGAATACCGAAGGTTAAGGTATAATGCTATGAAATTCATGGTGAGAGAAGGTTATCTCTATCATTGCATGAAGCATAACCTACCTCCAGCTAAGGTTATTTAGGATACTGAGGAAAAGCACCATATATTGCAGCAGCTGCACGATGAAAGCAGATACCGCAGAAGGAACGGCATATACAATAAGGTTAAACTTCGATATTATTAGAGAAATTTATTTAATGATGTCAAGCAATATGTTCAGACATGCGGGCCATATCAACATAGAAATCCCAATCATTACGATGAAGAACTTCACCCTACCTTGTACAGTACGATATAGAGGAAGATTGGCCTTGACATTATCTACATACCAGGAGATGCCGGATATGGGTATATTGTAGTGATGCGGGACGATTTCACTAGTTGGGTAGAAGCGAAAGCAATTCGGAAGGGAAATACAAAAACAGTGGTATCTTTAGTTCTGGAATGGATAGTCAGATTTGGGACTCCAGCAAAGTTGGTTTGTAATAATGGTTCTGAGAACTAGGCGAAGTTCAGACAATACTACAGCAGTACAATATTATTAACATTGTGATTGCTGCATACCACCTACAGTCTAATGCGCTAGTGGAGAGAGGCCACCAGCAGATTGTGGATGCGCTCGCCAAGTTGGGCAAAAATTGGACGAAAAATCTGCCGTTTGTTCTTTAGGCTGATAGAATAACAACTAGAGCATCGACCAGATACCTACCATTCACACTGGTGTTTGGACAAGACTGCGTCCTCCCAGTGGAGCTAACTGCAATGACGTGGGCAATGGTGGACTGGAATAGGATACACACTAGAGAACAGCTATTATCAATGTGTGCGAAGTAGCTCGAAAGAAAAGAAGAAAATTTGAATATAGCTGCTGACAGATTAGCAAAAAATCACATGGCAAATAAAGAATTCTTTGATCGCAACTGAAGACAAAGGACTAATGACCTTGATATTGGAGATTTGATCCTTCTGTACAATTCTATATTAACTAAGCAGTGGTCGAGAAAACTTGATAACCGCTGGCTTGGTTCTTATAGGATTAGAGATCTGCACAGGGATTGGGGTACCTACTTACTGGAAGAATTGGACAGTACCCACATGAAGCTACCATACCCGGGAGAAAGGCTGAAATGCTTCTATCTACGAACAGGGATAGACTGCGAGGAACAAGATCACCTACAGGAGGAAGCCGAGATGGATTTGAATGAATAGATATAGTTTGTATAGCGTGTTACAAGTTTGCTTAATATATTATAGGGTAAGTCTAAGCATTGAGATTAACTGTATTTTAGGTGTTTTTAGTATGTTTTAACTTATTTAGTATGTCGCTGTTTATGATAGTTGGAGAACATGGAATATATATAGGAGGAAGAAGAGAAGCTAAGTCTTTTCTTCTCTCCTCTTCAGAATAACCCTCTGCTTCTTAGGACCTGCGAGTTACACCTTTACGTTTTCAGAAAAAGCGACATCCTATATCTTCATTTTACCCCTAGGCATACCAACTATATCTCTGCAATATCTGCCTCTGGTTAAGAGCTCAGCCGACCACTCACTATCCCTAAGGAGGAGCTCCAGGTAAGATTTAAGGAGATTTTAGCCAGTGAAAATACAGTCAATGCCCAGTTTAAAGGAGCAATCAAGTCTGTTATTGGAGGAGCAAATTAATGGAGGTTCCTTAAGGGTATTGCTCGACTAACACAGTAAGTGGGAGAGAGAGTTGAAGTGCTGGCAGCAGCTCAAATATCCTTACTCGACCAAGCTACAGACACAGAACTAGAAACATAGGGTGTTTCCCGTGAGAAGGCTAAAGAGGAGGTTAACATAAATGATTTGGCCAGGTTAGGCTCAGTGTATAATCTTGCTCTAAGAAGACGCCACAGCTATAACCTAGCGACAGAAAAATATTGGGGTTTGGAGTGGATAACTGCCTTCGGAGACCTATACCTACCTTGGCCATCAGTTGAGTTCTCGCATCAATGTTCCCTTACAGCGTAGCAGTTATCTTTTGATTGTAGAATGGACTTAGTCGAAGATATTATTCCACAGTTCAGGGTGGAAATCTCAGCTCAGAAGAGAACATCAGGAATGAAGAAAGATAATTGGGTGATGGCGGAGGACATTAGATGGGTGTTAGAAAATGAGGACTTGCCAGAAGTATTAGAAGTGCAAGTTAGGAGATACCACCCTGGATATATAGCGCTAGTTAAGTCAATCAACGAACGATTGGGGCAAGACAATCTTATTAACACTCTGGAAAATACGGAAGCTAGAGAGTAGGAGAATCGAAATCAGGAAGCAACAGAAGCAGCAGCATCATCAGCGCCAGCACCATCTTCTACAGCCTTAATCACATGCAGTACACAGACTGCTAGAAAAAGGCCAGCACAAAAAAGAAGAAGAGTACCCTAAATCCGAAAGCGACGAAGGAAAGCCTCTCCTAGCAAACAGCTTCCTGCCTACAAGACTATGCACATTGAAGAAGCTACGGAGGAGAATTGTAATCCTGAAGTGCTGAGGTTATTGGGTCACTAGATGCAGGAGGATATTGATGCTGTGAACTCAGAAACACTGCAGGACTTGCTGATAGTGGACAAGGCCCAAGATGTCTTAACGCAACCAAACACCCATGACAACAATGAGGAGGAGGATGAGGTATGGGTAGTGTACGCAGTGGGCCGATTTTCACCTATGCTGCATCGCTAAGACCCATGCTAACGGCCAATTATTTCCTCTTGCTCCGCTCCGCCGAGTCGGCTATTCTCTTACCTGGATTACTCGAGCTGAGCTAAGGAAGCCGACGGCTACTCGCCAAGGAGGCCGACGGCTACTCACCAAGTAGGCCGATGGCTACTCCCCAAGGCTTCTTGCCTTGAGGTAATCGCTGGATGCCTACTAATGTATACTCGCGTGTCTCCCAAGGATACGCACTAGGCACAAGATGGGCTACAGCCTCGCCCCGACTTAGGCATACCTTGATATGTTAGGCCACTTGAACCCCGCCCATTCTGGGGACCTAGAAGCTCTAACTCCTGTCTTTGTTATTCAGTCCTCAAGAGATGTATGTTTGTCTTCCTACAACTGAGGGCGTTCGAGACTACAACTGCAGTACGCTACGTTGAATAAAGTGAACCAATGATTTAGGACACATGCGCAAATAAGTATAATAAATGTCTACAGTATTTCTAAATGTTTATGTATATAAAAGCAAATACAATTGGAGACAGTAATATCATAAACCGGACCGATCCCTACCTCCCTATGTCCCTAGTGAACTCCTGGCCATAGTATCTAGCCCCTACATAGGTCTGTGAACGATAGTAGTATGACAATACTACACCTTATACCAGGCTGGCGTGTAAATATGACAATATCGACGACAGATTCACGGCAGACTAGGTGGTGGAGGCATGCCATCCTGGATGGCAGAGGCATGGCATGCCTGACAGCGGAAGCAAGCCAGCCAAGACAGTGGAGGTAAGGTACTATCGACAGCAGAGGCATGGGAGGCTAGGCAGTGGAGGTATGGCAGGCTAGACGGTGGAGGCAAGCCAGCCTAGATAGCAGAGATATAGCGGCACTGTCTCGACAGCACTGTCTCAATAGCGGAGGCATGGCACTGTCTCGATGGCGGAGGCATTACACTCTCGATACCGCAGGCATGGCACTGTCTCGATACCGGAGGCATGGCACTCTCTCAACGCAGGAGGCATGGCACTGTCTCGACCCTGGAGGCATGATACTGTCGATGGTCTTAATGAATTAACTGCAATCCATGAATAACGGTGTGAGGGAAATAAAAGTTTATCGGGTATCAGGGTAACAGTGGGGAAGGGTTTTTGGAGTTTATGATTTCTTTGTTTTATCGTGAGGATATAGGGAGTGTGTAGTCGGGTAGTCTTAGAAAATACAACCAACTTACGCACAATATTCTTCCTCTTCTTCGAGCGCGGAAGCTCAAGCTTTTACTCGTTTGACGGCCAGCGCGAACTGCCGCCGTCATCAGTTCGCAATCGTAATAGCCCTTAATGACCTCGACACCCGCGTAAGTTACCTTATGCAAGTGTCAAATACGTCGGTCCTCGGAATTACTCAAGAAAAGCCCATTCTCCCCGTTGCTAGAACATTCCGCCAGTTCCAAAGATTCTCCGGACACTCTGAGGTCATTATAGTTATACCTAGCTATTTACGGCTTCTTCATATTGGTCCCTTCGACCAGATCTGTAGCAGTAGATACCTTCTAATATCCGCAGATTTGGGTATTCACTTGTTCACACTAAAAAGAAAAAGATAAGTGAACATATTCGACACAGCAGCGGGGGATCAGAATACCCCCTTTCAGCCATGATATTTACCGCAACCCTTACTTTGGAGTCAATAGAGGCTGACATTGCCCTTGTGGTTTGTTCCTTTATTATCTTCTTGTTCGCTTCACTAATTTCCGTTCTTTGTTATTTGTTGAGTACAAAGGTTAGTACGCAAGAACAAAGCAATGGCGCTATAGGAATAATAGCCTTGCTATTCAATTATCTTTGTGGTATCATTGTTCAGGGAAGTGGGAAAACGGGTATAAAACCAGGAATCAAATCAACCAAAAAGAAAAAAAGAACGGAATCAACAAAAAGGGTATTCGAGCAAGAACACTCCCTGAACTCGCCTTCGCTTGGATCAAGTCCCCCAAGACAAGCCTTTAAGTCAAACTTCGGCAACAAACGCAGACTTCGACATCAAGTAATCTTTCCCTCCTATCACACTCTCTCTTCTAAACAAGATCATACCATAATGGAGTCCAGCTCGCGCAACCAATCGGATCCTCAGATCCAGAATGTTTCCCGGCATTCGCCATTCTCAACAGCATTTTCCCTTTTTCCCCTTCCCCATCAGTTGGGATCCCCGTACTTTAATGGGAAAGATGTTACTGACTTCTTAGCGCAATGGGAAGGTTTGACTATGGATTGGACTGACTGACAGAGAATCAAAAAAGTCCCCTTATACTGTGAAAAGATGATTAGCAAGTATATCAAGACTCTAGACTCGTATGTCGCAGGGGAAAGCTGGGACGACTTTGTGGTTGCCCTAAAAATCGAATTCAAGGACGAGGATAACCAGCAGATACGGAACACAGAAACTTACCTGCAAAGCCTTGTTCAAAGTATGAGGAAGGAGAAGCAACATTCGGTGTCAGCTTATAGGGCATTCATATTCGAATTCGCAGAAAGATCGAGCCTGCTCGTCTCTAGGCTGGTGATCAATGAACATACTAGGGTATTTATGTTTCTCCAAGCTTTTTCTGACAGGATTGGAGACAAACTCTGCAAAAGGTGCAGTATTGATATTGAAGACACCAACTCGACGGTTAATGTTTGGCAGAGTCTTAAGAGGGAGGCTCTCAATATTTGTACGAAGGATGACTCTCAGATGAGTAGGCTCTGGAAAGCAAAGAAACAGATAGAAACTAGCCCCTCTGGTAAGAGTTTTCCAAAACCAAGAGAAGAGCCGCAGGAAAAACCCAAGAACGAAAATATGCCGAGTATGCCGAAAAACCGTGGGAACCTGGAGCCCTTGGATGACATGACTAAAATGATGAAGAACTTACAATTGAGCAACATGGAAGTACAGAAAAGAATGGAGACTGATATAGCCTTTCTCAAAGATGTTTTTACTAAAACTCCTCCGCAACAGCAATCCCTGCTACCATACTATTCACCTAGACAATATGGCAACAGAGATTACCCTCTCAACCAAGGCAATTCATCAGCAAATAGGATTCGTGGATGCTACTGGGATGGGCAAATGCACCGAAAGGAAGAATGTCAAGATCTAAAGCGGGCAATCGAACGAGGGGACGTATACCAAAGGGATAGATTCACATACCTAGGTCAATAAGGAGTGGAAGATGAAGTTCTTATTCCAGTTCCACAAGAAGTTGATGGGAGAATTAAGTGGCAAAAGGATTGGGTGCAAGAGCGGTTGAGAATGAAGGAAAGCGAAATGCCGAAAGCACAGTACATGTTCTTAGAGGATCAACAAAGTGTTGACTGTAATATTCTTGAAGAACCTATGGAAGAGATCAACGGGGAGCCGGTAATATACCGAGCTACGAATGAGGGCTACGCAGAAGAAAAGAAAGTCAGGGACGAGAGAGATGATGGGGGAAATGAAAGGACAAAGCACCCTTTTAATCCAAAGATACCTCCCAGGATTCTAAGACGTGGAGAAGGCACTAGCAAGCCTGGAATACAGAAAGAGAAGCAACCTCGACAAGCTCAGGATAAGTTGTGGAATACGCTCAGGGAAACAGTAGATATTAATGATTTGAGCAAGAGAACACTAGATACCCCTGTCCCAGGCATGACGGTCAGGGAGTTGCTATCAATCTCACCTGAGATGCTACAGCAATGGTTCGGAATCAAGAAAGTTCCTCCTATTAAGGAAAGAGAGCCAGAAGAGCCGGATGCCATGGCTTTTACCGTGGGGTGGAAAGAAGCTCTAAGGAAGTTGTATGCATGTGCTTCCCCCAAATGTAAAGGGAGGATTGAAGGCGCGGAATATGAAATGTTAATTGACTCTGGTGCGGAGCTTTGCTTGATAAGCAGAGATGTGTTCGAAGAATTAGAGTTGCCGATTGATTTAGCAGTGGATTGGTCAGTCGGTGTAGCGAACAGCCAAAAGACCAGAGCCCATGGAGTATGCCACGATGTGGGGATAACTATTGGTGGGATAACTACGAGGTGCAGATTCTTTGTGATGGACAATTTGTCTCAAGATGTGATTTTAGGAAGGCCTTGGGAGCGGATGGTAAGAGCTAAGCATGACAATAGAGATGATGGGAGTTGTTACACTACTATTCATGATGAACGAGGGAATGCTGTAACATTTTGTTCTGTCCCTTCCCATCATGAAAGGAACAGAAGTGAAGCCCGGTGGATGAAAGCTTGCTTGAAGGTGAACGGAAGGATCTCGGGAAAAGACTAAGGTCAGAAGTACACCCAGGGTCTTCTGACTTCAGTGAAAGGAATCTGGGAAGTAGGGATTGGGAGGAGGTACATGTGGACAAAAACCGGGATGTGTTTACCCTGAAAGCAGAAGAAGGAAAAGTGCCGAAGGTCGTGGAAGGAAATGACACTCGCGTAAGGCAACTTACGCGAGTATCTAAATTAAACAAGGGGTTGGGGTGTCGGACATTGTATAAGAGAAAGAAGGACAAAGTTTGCCTGGCAAATATACCCCATGAGAATGGACTCAAGCCTGAGGGAAGAGAAGATTGGAAACAACAACTAGTTGGGAATCCAGCAAGCTCAGCCAAGTACCCATGGATCATACCGAAGTTTTCCGATATCATGAGAGGACAAAGACTGACTCAAGAATGGATCAGTAGCTTAAAGATCGGAACCTCGATTACAGCCGAAGAAAAAGATATTCTCATGGAGGTTCTTTTTAACAAAGAAGCAGGCATCGCTTTCGACTTCACGGAAAAAGGAGTGTTCAAGCCTGAGGTTGTGCCAGCCCATATAATTCCTACCATAGGCCACGTGCCATGGCAAGTTGCCAATTTCAGAGTTCCTAAAGCGTTGGAAGGGGAAGTAATAGATATAGTCAAGAAAAAGTTAGAATGCGGAGCGCTAGAGAGATGTTGTGGCCCATACCGCAACCCGTGGTTTTTGGTACCAAAGAAAAACAAAGGATATCGGCTCATTGATGCTGCTCAGAGATTGAACGCGGTGACCATTAAAGATGCGAGTCTGCCGCCGAGCGCTGAAGAGTACAGCGAAGACTTCGCTGGATTTCCCTTACTATCACTGCTGGATCTATTCTCTGGATATGACCAATGCGAACTAAACGAGGTCAGCAGGGATATGACGGCATTCCAGACGCCGCTTGGATTGCTACGAATGACCACTTTGCCTCAAGGATATACTAATGGCGTCCAGGTATTTGACAGGATTATGAAAAAGATCTTGAAGGACCAGATAGCGGCTAAACGAGGGAAACCGTTCATCGATGACGTAGGGGTGAGACCTCAGACAAGGAGTTTGTTTCTAGACTCGAGTGGAAAACCGAGTGAGGTGGCTCCTGGAGTTAGACGGTTTGTTTTGGAGGCTATAATATCTATTGATAAGGTATTAGCGGATATCGAAAGGGCAGGTGGAACGATTTCGGGCGCAAAAAGCGAGTTCTTGATGGAAAAATTGAAGGTTGTGGCATATGTGTGTGGGAAAGAAGGCAGGACTCCGGAAGAATCAAAAACAAGGAAAATCACGAACTGGCCTCCTTGCATTAATCTTACGGATGTGCGGGCTTTTCTGGGGTTGTGTGTTTATTATCGAATCTGGATCAAGGATTTTTCTACAATCGCAGAGCCCTTATTTCGCTTAGGCAAGAAGGATGTCAATTTTGAATGGACAAAAGAGCAACAAGGAGCGATGGACATGCTAAAGGAGGCCTTGATCAGAGCTCCTGCTTTAAAGGCATTGGATTATGACTCAAAAGGAAGGATTGTTTTGTCAGTAGACTCTTCGCTAGCAGGTTGGGGAGCGATCTTACAGCAGGAGGAATCGGGCGTGAATAGAAGACATCCAGCTAGATATGAGTCAGGAATGTGGACAGATGCAGAGAGGAAATACGACGCCGGGAAACTAGAATGTCGAGGGCTGCTTAAAGCACTAAAAAAGTTCAGAATGTATCTGTATGGAGTTCGATTCCTGGTGGAAATAGATGCAAAGACTCTAGTGCATCAACTCAATCAACCCGCTTCAGACCTTCCTGGATCAGTGGTAAATAGGTGGTTAGCCTGGATTCGCCTGTTTACATTTGATATTAAGCATGTTGAGGGTAAGAAGCATGGAGGGCCGGACGGACTGTCTCGGAGAAGGAAATTAGTTTACGACTCTGATAATTCTGACGGGAAGGATCTAGAAGCACAAATGGATGGGGACTTAGTGGTTAATGAGGTTGAAGAAGAGGCCGATGAAGACATTGAGGAGGAGGAAATGCCAGAGGATTTAAAAAGGATCAAGGAATTCTTGAGCAGTTTAGAGCGCCCAGAACAAATGACAGATAAGCAGTTCGAGTCATTTAGACTCTATGCGTTGAAGTTCATGGTTCAGGAGGAATTTCTTTTCAGAAGAGGGCGAGGAAATATGCCGCCAAAGAGGGTAATTTGGAGAAGAAAGGAACAGGAAGAGATAATGCAAGAATTGCACGAGAAGAGTGGGCACCGAGGAAAAAGGGGAACTTACAGTAAGATAAGCCTAAGGTACTGGTGGAAAGGACTCTATCGAGATGTAGAAAGATGGACGAAGACATGTGAGGAGTGTCAGAAGAGGTCTTCCATACGAGTATCCGAGGAGCTGCACCCTACGCTGGAAAACTCACTCTGGTTAAGAGTTGGGTTAGATGTGATACATATGCCTACAAATGAGGGAATGACGAGGATAGTGGCAATGTGCGACTACCTGTCAGAGTGGGTCGAAGCTAAAGCCCTCAGAAAGGCTGACTCTAAAAGCGTTGCAGCATTCATCCATGAATGGATTGTTAGATTTGGTGTTCCTGGGAGGATCATCCACGATAATGGACCGGAAAACAAGAAACTTACCGAGTTATTGATCGAGCGGTATAGGATCAAGAACGTATGCATTGCCTCTTATCATCTACAGTCGAATGGGGTCGTTGAGCGTGGACATCAGCAGATTGTAGATGGGTTAGCAAAACTGGGAGGAAAATGGGTTGGGAACTTACCATTCATCTTATGGGCGGATAGGATTACGACGAGAGCATCAACAGGATTCACTCCATATAGGTTGGTATTCGGACAGAACTGTGTCCTTCCCGTAGAACTTACCGCAATAAGTTGGGCCACTGTTAGTTGGGACAAGGTAAGAACGAGGGAAGATTTGCTGGCGGCGAGAGCAAGGCAGCTAGAAAGACGAGAGGAAGACTTGGAAAGAGCGGAAAAGAATGTCTGTGAAAGTCGAGAAAGAAACAAGAGGTTCTTCAATACAAAACGCCGGGAAAGGCGAGAAGGTTTGGAAGTCGGGGACATGGTACTCCTATGCAACAGTGCACTGGACAAACAGTGGTCACAAAAGCTGAGAAATAGGTGGAACGGCCCATACAAGGTAAGGGATGCCCGAGAAGACCGAGGGACATACTTGCTAGAGGAGCTCGATGGTACAATAATGGATAGGATATATGCGGGAGACCAACTGAAGAGGTTCTTCGTTAGACGAGGAGTGGAAAATGAGGAGATTGAGGAAGAGGAGGAAGCAGCTGAAAATGAGGAGATTGAGGAAGAGGAGAAAGCAGTGGAAAATGAGGAGATTGAGGAGGGTGAAGACAAAGAGGAAGAGTACGAGATGGTAGAGGAAGAGGATTAGGAACATCCTAAGAACCACACGCTAGGGGAGCGGGTGTAAGGAAATAAAAGGAAGGTTAGGAAGAGAGGTCGACGGATTTGACACTCGCATAAGGCAGCTTACGCAAGTGTCAAGAATAGAATAGGAAGAGAGGTCGACTGATTTGACACTCGCGTAAGGTAACTTACGCAAGTGTCAAGAATAGAATAGGAAGAGAGGTCGACGGATTTGACACTCGCGTAAGGCAACTTACGCAAGGGTCAAAGTAGGAGGAGAGGTCGAGGATATAGGGAATATTTTTGAAGAGACCAAAAATAGTTTCGAAAGGGGGGTGGGGGTAGTGCTATATACAAATTTTGGTCGG
Source organism: Terfezia boudieri ATCC MYA-4762 (assembly GCA_003788615.2). Classification (NCBI taxonomy): domain Eukaryota; kingdom Fungi; phylum Ascomycota; class Pezizomycetes; order Pezizales; family Pezizaceae; genus Terfezia; species Terfezia boudieri. Next base: position 564,884 of record ML121546.1, read on the forward strand.
ATGAAAAGAAAAGTGCGGGATTTTCTTAGAAACGAAGGGAATGTTATCGACCGACAGGAAAAAGATTCGATGGAAGTACAGAATGGAAAAGAACATACCAAAAGAGGAAACGAAGATCAAGGTAACTCAGGGAGCGGAATCCGGGTGTTTGCAGAGAAAGCTTTAGAAGCAAACGGGAGGTTGCAAGCTTAGGAAGAATTAACCAGAGCTTCTCGAACAAAAAAGAAGCCAGAAAGAACCGTTTGGAAAATACCAAGGTGACAGAAAAATTTTTGGCCTTCCTCAGTATAAATACCCACCCACACCTTTGTCTTCCTTACAACCTCCAGATCTTGACCTCCATCACAGGTTAACAAAAAACAAAACCTCCTCCACTTAACAATAAAAAGCAAACCTTACAGCTAATAAAGCTACATCCTCCGCTTAATAAAAAGCATCCTCCTCGCTACCATCTACCATGTCTGGAGATGAGAACAGAATCGTCAGCATCGCTGACCGAGTTATCAGCAAGAGCTAAGACTTGCGAAAAAGATGCAGAGACGAGATGGAGAAGTTAGAGGGTCGGGATAAGTGGGAATTCGCGAAGGAAATCCCTCGCATCACCTAGGAGCAGTCGGAGAAAGTTGCCTTCGCTGCTCAAGTGCTGAAAGAAATGGTGGAAGGGTGGTCAGATGAAGACTTCACAGAAATAGAGGCCACCCGAGAAGATGTCGAAGCTGAGCTCCACTTCTCAAAGACAATCCTACCACTGTCGGTAATCCACACCGACTCCGAACGAAGAAAATCAAACGCACGGGATAGGTTGGAGCAAGCGTGGGGGGACGAATGGGAAGAAAACATGGGCGAGTTGATGCCCCCTTGGCCCGCCAAAGAATTCCTCCGAGAGCTAGCTCGCTTTGCGGAGAGGAATACAGACTGGGACGATGCGGAGGCGAAGATGACAATACGGGTGGCTGAGCGGCGAGCCGCAAAGCGAACTAAGAAGTACAAATGGGTGATGTCACGAGACATCATGGAACGACCGAACGTGGGGCAAAGGCAGCTTCGAGGAAGCCGAGGCTCCGCGAGGCCAGAAGCAGAAGGCAGCTCTACTGCCGCTCAACAGGAAGGGGCAACCCAACCTGTAGAAACCAACACAGCCTCTCCTCCTGCCATAGCCCTCCCTCCTACGCAAGCCGAAACACCAGAATTACAAGCTGCTTTCTAGAAATGGTGCAAGTGTCGAAGTAGATTGTTTGTGGATGCCGTGAAAATAAATATACTAGGATTGAATATACACTGACGTTTAAGGACATATGAGATGGGACAGGGGACATTGAGATGGTCTACTATGGTGAGAGTCCAGGATGAGTACAACATATCAGTGGCGCCCTGATGGTGAAGGCGCGAGGGCGCTCAGGGTATGGATGAGGCCCAGGCATTGTCAGGACGCCTGGTGTCCGTTGCCAACCTGACTAGTGGTGTGTATGTTGGGGCGCGCCCCGTTGGAGTTAACGCCAGGGCGGCAGACCGGCACGTTGGCGCCGTGGCGACGAAACGCCGGGGGTGCCTGAGGCGCGCAAGTAACAGAGGGCAATCGTCAGGGCGCCTGGTGATGGTGTTGTGGCGCAGGAAAATCGTTCCTGGAGGTTGGAGAAATTGTTGGAAGCGAGCAAGGCAGAGATGGTTGAGGACACGGATTGAGGGGACAACTTTCGGAATTTCTTTTGTTGGTGGACATAGGGGTTAGATAAGCGCTGAGATAAATGTTGTTGCTGTTGTTGTTTTCTTGCTTTTGAAGGATTGTTGAGAGGTTAAGATGGATGTTTGGGTCGCAAGGGGACTGCTTGAGTTCTGAAAGGGGGGTGGGATGTGAGGGAAATAAAAGTTTATCGGGTATCAGGGTAACAGTGGGGAAGGGTTTTTGGAGTTTATGATTTCTTTGTTTTATTGCGAGGATATAGGGAGTGTGTGGTCGGGTAGTCTTAGAAAATACAACCAACTTACGCACGATATTCTTCCTCTTCTTCGAGCATGGAAGCTCAAGCTTTTACTCGTTTGACGGCCAGTGCGAACTGCCGCCGTCATCAGTTCGCAATCGTAATAGCCCTTAATGACCTCGACACTCGCGTAAGTTACCTTACGCAAGTGTCAAATACGTCGGTCCTCGGAATTACTCAAGAAAAGCCCATTCTGCCCGTTGCTAGAACGTTCTGCCAGTTCCAAAGATTCTTTGGACACTCTGAGGTCGTTATAGTTATACCTAGCTATTTACGGCTTCTTCATAACGGCATGTCAATATCTCACCTTTAGCACCTAAACTTGCTCATATCATAGTGAGATCGGTCTTTTATACGTATATATATTGGAGGCCTGATGCAGTCAGTATTAGAGGTATGTGAGCACATATCGGAGGCCTGGCGCGGTCAAAATTGGAGGTATGGCAGTGTCGAGGCTAAGAACCCTGTGAGATAGGTTAGCTATATGTATACATATCTTAGGTCTGGCAATGCTCTCACCTCTATCAACTGAAGTTGTTCCTATTCACTAATCGTTGATAGGATTGGTCTGCTATGTGTGCACATATTGGAGGCCTGGTGCAGTCAATATTAGAGGTATGGTAGTATCGTGGGTGCAGTCAATATTGGAGGTATGTGTGGTCAACATTGGATGTATATGGCAGTGTCGTGAGTGTGGTCAATATTAGAGGTATGCATGGTCAACATTGGATATATGGCAGTGTCGTGACTAAGAACCCTGTGAGATAGGTTAGCTATGTGTACACAAACATCTTAGGTCTGGCAATCCTCTTACCTCTATCAACTAAAGTTACTCATATCAACTGTTCGGTAGTGAGATTGGTCTGCTATGCGTATACATATTGAAGGCCAGGCGCAGTCAATATTGGAGGTATGGCATTGTCGTGGTAAAGAATCCTGTAATTGTATACATATAGCAGGCCTGGCAATGCTCTCACCTAGATCGCATATAGTTCATGACTTGTGTCGCGGATGAAAATCTAGATGTTGGGAAGGGAGAGCGCACTGGAAATAGTCTCATGACTGGAAAGGTGTGCCTCCTATGCCAGCGGTAGCTGCTATAAGTTGGTGTGGCTGGCTTGGTGGCTTGCATACTGGAGGCGCTAGTCCATATAACTGGGTATGATCAACCCCGCTTGTCAACCGGCTTGGCTATACTAACTAGACTACAGGTATGCCAGCTTAGACCGGCAATATACCTCCTAGTGTACTTGCACATCTACCATTGCGCTAGGCCTATGCAGGCAATAGTCCAATTCAGCTGAACATCTTTGCGCGTTGAGAGGTTATTCAGCTCGACCTGATATATGTCTATACTCCATATATTGGCCACTCTGAGATATATATGAAATTCATGCCTTTATGGCTTATATATATTCAAGCAGTTCATGCATTCGAGGCTTATATATATTCAAGGAATTCATGTATTCGCAGCTTATATATGTCTCAGGAATTCATACATTTGTGGCTTATATATATTCAAGGAATTCATGTATTCGCGGCATATATATATCTCAGGAATTCATGCATTCGTAGCTTATATATATTTAAAGAATTCATGTATTCATGGCTTACATATATCTCAGGAATTCATGCATTCGCGGCTTATATATATTCAAGAAATTCATGTATTCGCAGCTTATATATATCTCAGGAATTCAAGCATTCGCGAGTTATATATATTCAAGGAGTTCATGCATACATATTCAAGGAGTTCATACGTTCGCAGCTTATATATATTCAAGGAGTTCATGCATTCGCGGCTTATATATATTCAAGGAGTTCATACATTCGCAGCTTATATATATTCAAGGAGTTCATGCATTCACGGCTTATATATATTCAAGAAATTTATGTATTCGCAGCTTATATATATCTCAGGAATTCAAGCATTCGCGAGTTATATATATTCAAGGAGTTCATGCATTCGCGGCTTATATATATTCAAGGAGTTCATACATTCGCAGCTTCTATATATTCAAGGAGTTTATGCATTTGTGGCTTCTATATATTCCAGGAATTCATGTATTCGTGGCTTATATATATTTAAGGAGTTCATGCATTCGTAGCTTCTATATTAGCTAGTTGCACTAAACCTCACAGACTATGTTTGCGGCTCATGTATGCGAGGCTAATACATGCATGCATCACATATATATGATCAAATAGTGCTCTTGGCATGTACATAAGCAGCATGAATTGATATATAGAAGCCGCAAACACCTGAATTCATCATATGTAGAAGCCACGAATACATGAATTCCTGGAATATATTGAAGCCACGAATGCATGAACTCCTTGAATATATAGAAGCCATAAATACATGAATTCCTTGAATATATATAAGCCGCGAATGTATGAACTCCTTGAATATATATAAGCTATGACCGTGAATACATGAATTCCCGAGATATATATAAGCCACGAATACATGAATTCCTTGAATATATATAAGCTGTGAATGTATGAACTCCTTGAATATATATAAGCCACGAATGCATGAATTCCTGAGATATATATAAGCCCCAAATGCATGAATTCCTTGAATATATATAAGCTGCAAATGCATGAATTCCTGAGATATATATAATACGTGAATACATGAATTCCTTGAATATATATATGCCACGAATACATGAATTCCTGAGATATATATAAGCTACGAATACATGAATTCCTTGAATATATATAAGCCTTGAATGCATGAACTGCTTGAATATATATAAGCCATGAAGGTATGAATTTCATATATATCTCAGGGCTGCCAATACATGGAGTATAGATATACATCAGATCGAGCTGAACAACCTCTCGACGCACAAAGATATTCAGCTGAATTGGACTGTTGCCTGCACAGGCCTAGTGCAAGCATACTAGCAGGTATATTGCCGGTCTAAGCTGGCATACCTGTAGTCTGGTTAGCATAGCCGAGCTGGTTGACAAGCGGGGTTGATCATACCCAGTTACATGAACTAGCACCTCCAGCATGCAAGCTACCAAGCCAGCCACATCAACTTATGGCAGCTACCGCTGGCACAGAAGGTACACCTTTCCAGTCATGAGACTATTTCCAGTACACTCTCCCTCCCCAGCATCTAGATTTTCATCCGCGACACAAGTCATGAACTGTGTGCAATCTAGGTGAGAGCATTGCCAGGCCTGCTATATGTGTACAATCACAGGATTCTTTACCGCGACATTGCCATACCTCCAATATTAACCATGCCTGACCTTCGATATGTGCACACATAGCAGACCAATCTCACCGCCGAACAGTTGATATGAGTAACTTCAGTTGATAGAGGTGAGAGGATTGCTAGACCTAAGATGTTTGTGTACACATAGCTAACCTATCTCATAGAGTTCTTAGCCACAACACTGCCATACATCCAATGTTGACCACGTGTACCTCCAATATTGACTGCACCTGCGATACTGCCATACATCCAATGTTGACCACGCGTACCTCAAATATTGACTACACTTATGACACTGCCATACATCCAATGTTGACCATGCATACTTCCAATATTGACTGCACCCACGATACTGCCATACCTCCAATATTGACCGTACCAGACCTCCAATATGTGCACACATAGTAGACCAATCCTACCAATGATCAGTAAATATGAACAACTTTAGTTGATAGAGGTGAGAGCATTACTAGACCTAAGATATGTGTACATATGGCTAACCTATTTCACAGGGTTCTTAGCCGCGACACTGCCATACCTCCAATATTGACCGTGCCAGGCCTCCGATATGTGCTCGCATACTTCTAATACTGACTGCACTAGGCTCCAATATGTGTATGCATAGCAGACCAATCTCACCACCGAACAGTTGATATGAGTAACTTTAGTTAATAGAGGTGAGAGGATTGCTAGACCTAAGATGTTTGTATACACATAGCTAACCTATCTCCCAGGATTCTTAGCCGCAACACTGCCATACCTCTAATATTGACCGTGCCAGGCCTCCAATATGTGCACGCATACCACTAATACTGACCGCACCAGGCCTCCAATATATGCACGTATAGAAGACCAATCTCACCATGATATGAGCAAGTTCAGTTGCTAAAGGTGAGATATTGACATGCCATTATTCACGGATTGTAGCTAATTCATTAAGACCATCGACAGTACCATGCCTCCAGGGTCGAGACAGTGCCATGCCTCCTGCCTTGAGAGAGTGCCATGCCTCCAGTGTCGAGACAGTGCTATGCCTGCGGTGTCGAGAGTGTAATACCTCCGCCATCAAGAAAGTGCTATGCCTCCGCCGTTAAGACAGTGCCATGCCTCCGCCGTCGAGACAGTGCTGTCGAGACAGTGCCGCTATGCCTCCGCTGTCTAGGCTGGCTTGCCTCCACCATCCAGCTTGCCGTACCTCCTCTGCCTAGCCTCCCATACCTCTGCTATCGACTGTGCCTTACCTTCACTGTCTTGGCTGGCTTGCTTTCACCGTCAAGCATGCCATGCCTCCGCTGTCCAGGATGGCATGCCTTCGCCACCCAGCCTGCTATGAATCCATCATCGACATGGTCATATCTACGTGCCAGCCTAGTATGAGGTATAGTATTGTCATACTACTATCATTCACAGACCTACGTAGGGGCCAGGCACTATGGCTAGGAGTTCGCTAGGAACATAGGGAGGTGGGGATCAGTCCGGTTTATAATATTACTGTCTCCAATTGTATTTGCTTTTATATACATAAACATTTAGAAATACTATAAACATTTATTATACTTATTTGTGCATGCGTCCTGAATCATTAGTTCACTTCATTCAATGTAGCGTACCGCAGTTGTAGTCTCAAACGCCCTCAGTTGTAGGAAGACAAATATGACTCTCTTAAGGACTGAATAACAAAGATGGGGGTTAGAGCTTCTACATCCCCAGAATAGGTGGGGTTCAAGTGGCCCAACGTATCAAGGAATGCCTAAGTCGAGGCGAGGCTGTGGCCCATCTTGTGCCTAGTGTGTATCCTTGGGAGACACAAGAGTATAGGTTAGTAGGCTTCTGGCGATTTCCCCAAGCAAGGCAAAAGGCTTGGTGACACGCCGGTCGATCACCGAGTAGCCAGCGAGTCAGTGCAAGTCAGCTTATACACAATAGGTACTGGCCTGAGTCGGCCTTGGAGTAGGTAAAAAGATAGCAGAACTCGTACCAACTCGAGCCGACATGCATACTAGGTATGAGTACCGCCTACCCGTATCATATACAGGCTGAGAATGCTCATGAGTAGAATGAAAATAAATGTCATGCTGGTAAACAGAGAGGTGTCTTCTATCATACAACCACAAGTACCTTCCTTTACCTTCTTTCTCCTGGAGTTTTTCCTTAGTAGCGATTATGATGACAATGGTGAGAGTGAGGACGAAGAATGAATTCTTTTATTTTGTTTTGGTGGATTTATTTTAGTTTTTTTTGGGGTCTTTTTTATTTGTATTTTTATATGGGATCTAGTATATTAATATTTTTTTTTTTTTTTTGGAATATAGGTCATTATTTTTTTATATTTATTTTATAGTGTTTTACAGGTATGTAGGATATAGTACATTTTGGATCTTTTGTTTTATTTTATTTTATTTTATTTTATTTTTATATTTTTTATTTGCCGGATTTCATTGGCTATAGTGCATTTGTTTGGGATTATGATTTTTTTCAATTAAGGTGTTTTGTTATTTATTCAGTTGATCAAAAGGTAGGAAGGTTGTGTTGATAGGGATGTCAACTTTTGTTAGGGAGGTTAGATATGACGGTAGTAAGAAGTTTTTTTTTTTTTTTTTTTTAGTGTTTTTCTGGTTTTGCTAGTTTTATTTTTGAGTTATGTGAATATATGGCATTGGTTTTAGGAATTTACTTGTTTTGGACTGACACTTGAACAGCCTTGTTCGAGTGTTAATGAAAAAAGCAATGATTTGACATTCGAACAGCCTTGTTCAAGTGTCGAATGAAGTAATTGGGTATGCTGACGTACGAATAAGATTGTTTAAGTGTCGTTGGGAAGGATATTGTTCATTTGACAGTCGAACAGCCTTGTTCAAGTGTCAGATACAACAACACAAACATTTGACAGTCGAATAGCTTTGTTCGAGTATCAGATATGACAATACGAAGATTTGACAGTTGAACAGCTTTGTTTGAGTGTTAGATACGACAATATGAAGATGTGATAGTCGAACAGCTTTGTTCAAGTGTCAGAAACAAAATACAAAGATTTGATAGTCGAATAGCTTTGTTCGAGTGTCAGATACGACAATATGAAGATTTGACAGTCGAACAGCTTTATTCGGGTGTCAGATATGACAATACGAAGATTTAATAATCGAACAGCTTTATTGGAGTGTCAGATACGAAATATGAAGATTTGACAGTCCAACAGCTTTGTTCGAGTGTCACATACGACAATAAAAAGATTTGACAGTCGAACAGCTTTGTTCGAGTATTAGATATGAAATATAAAGATTTGACAGTCGAATACCTTTATTCGAGTGTCAGATACGATATACAGAGTTTTGACAGTTGAATAGCCTTGTTCGAGTGTTAAATACAATATACAAATATTTTGACAGCCGAATAGCCTTATTCAAGTATCAGATACCAGTCGAGGCTTGTTTGGATGTTAAGTACAAGAATGATGTAATGAGGACTTTAATAGCCGAGTAGGAAACCTGTTCGAGTATCATGAGACAATGTGGTCTTGGACAGCCGTTCGGAGGATATGTGAGTAAGGGAGAGGGAAGGCTCTAGAGTATCTCTCGTTATACTAGCAAAGTTTTGATATATGTGAAAAGGGGATATGTGTTTTAGGGTGAGACTGTCTAGGAAAAAGTTCTTGTTTTGTTAGTATTCATCATTAGCGAAGATGTTGTTATGACATTAAAAAGTAGGTGAACGCAATCCTTTTGGGGGACATGAAGGGATGGAAAAGATTTACGAGTTTTTTGTATGTGAAAGAAGAAAGTGAAGATTTTTATCATCCTAAGAAGCCTTGATACAATCTTTTTCTCGATTTCCCCTACCAGTGACTGCCCTCGAGCTCTTAACTCCCCGGTTATATGGTGTATGTTCTTCTGCTAGGAACGAAGTACCCTTATAATATCGATCTAATTTATTTAGCAATAACTTTAAAACTTCAAAATCCTCTCTATGTATAATGTTTTACCAAAAAAGGGGATGATTTCACCTGGAAACTCCTACATAGCAACTACTCTAATTCTAGTTGGCTTGGTCTTACTACACCATTTTGCAATTAGTTGGCAGATTTATATTGGGTAGATATATATTACTTAGGTAACCTTTCATACTCCTATCTAATTTGTTTCTAGGATTAGAGGGCTTAGCGCTTTCTCAATGTTAGACCCACAAAAGTTTAATATCAAGTTCAGCGGCCCTTCTAACTCTTCGGAATAGCTCCAACTCCCAAAGGGTATCTTATTTAGACCAGTGTAGGATTGGGGGAAAGGCTCTAGTAAGGTGCTATTAGAATTTGATAGGAAGGATAGGTTTAAGAAGGTTCGACAATATATCTTTGAAGATATTACAACCTAGCATTTAGTGCCAAAATTTTTGGAAAAAGGTAGTTAGGCTCTGAGTTAGGCAATCTCGAACTCGCACCATGTGGAAAAGGAGTAGAAGGGGAAGGTCAGCTAAGAACACCATGTGTCGCAGTTAGAAAAAGAAAATAGGGAAGAGGAGGAAATTTTGAAGGTAGTCGATAGCATATCTGTATAATGGGCCATAGAGGTTTTGAACCGAGGGATTATATTCCAAGACAGCGCAGTTAATGGCCTGTTAGAAGGGTTCAACTTCGATCACTCCCAAAGGATGACAGAGGAGGAGGTAGAAGACACCATTGTAGTCAGGACTCTTCAACTAGATGGGACTACAGCGGAGTGTTTCTGGAGGACTAGGTGAACTCTGACAACTCCAAAGTCCAAGAAAAGAACAATACTGTAGAGTATACCTGCAGAACAATTGCTAGAGTTAGAATGGTCATGCATGAAGGGTATTGAGGAAGGGGAAGAGGGGACCTCAGACAATAAGGCTATTAACAGGAAAAGCATGAAGAAGGGCAAGAAGGAGTAGGGGGAAGAGTAGATACTCAGAAATCTTGAAGAAAAGGCAAGACTGGAATTCATCGAACCTGTGGTCCCCAAATCCTTCAAGGAGGTCACATTAAACCTGTTTGGACAGGCATCCCCTGCATAGAAGCTAGATGATAGCTAAAAGGACTAGAGAAAAGAGGACTCTTAAGAGTCCATGGCTTGGGCTAACGACCTAGAAGTACTAGACTCGATAGAGATAGAAGGTCAAGAGCTAAAGGAAAATCTCCTGACTATCATATTCAGCCTATCTGGAAGGGAGAAAGAGAGAAAGGAAGGAAGGGAGGAATTGAACAAGTCGAAACATACTGTCCCCGAGCTATCTACTGAGCAGGTGGAACAGATGGCTAAGGAAAAGGTGGAGAGAGTATATAATGGGGCAGAGGAGGACAAGATAGCAGAGGACGATAAAAATATAGATGAGGAAGAGGGGCAGGAGGAGGTGAGGGGCAGGAAGTGGAGCCCAATCTGGGATAGTAGGGAGCTAAAGACAATCCTGGTCTGTATCATGAATAATAATAAGGTGGTGGAACAGATTGGAAGCCTAAGCCCAAAGAAAAGGAGCTTTAGATTGGTAGGAGATGCAGACATAGTCAATGACCTGATCAAAGCTAATAGAGAGGTTATTGAGGGGAACTGGTGGTTAGATGCAGATGAGTCTGGGAAAGAGGGATGGAAAGCCCTTTCAGTAGCAGCAATAGAATAGAGTAACTTGGATTTCATAAAGCTGGTTATGGAGATGGAAAGAGTATAGAGGACAGTACGAGAGGTTAAGAAGGAGCAACTTGTGAGGGTGGAAAAGGAGCTAAGCGAGGTTAGGAAGCAACTAGCACTCCTGGCAGTTTCCTTAGGGGCAGGAACAGCTGCCCAGATAGTGCAGGCTAAGAGGACCCTGAATGCTCAAAAGGGAAGAATTGAAGAAGAAAGGAGAAAACAGGAGGAGGTCAAGAAGGTGAAATGATAGAGAAAGGAAGAAAAGGTGAAAAGGAAGGAGGAGGAAAAGAATAAGGAGAAAGCGGAAAATTAGTAGCTCAGTTAAGATCACTAAGGGAAAGCTAGGAGAAGGCCAAGAAGGCCTATGAACAAAGCATTAGAGAGCTAGTGGCCAAGAATAAGATAAGGATGATAGCCTATGAGCTAATTGAGGTCAGTCAAAAGCTCAAGGAGACAGAGGACATGAAGAAGAAGGTGAAAAAGGAGCTGGAGTAGCCTTTAGAAAGTATAGTTGGCAAATCGAGACAGGTAGTGGCAGAAGAGGTTTTCAAGACTATTAAGGTTATCATAGAACATATGCAATCTATCGATGTGAAAGGTAAAGCAGAACTCGAAGAGGTAGTAGATAAGGTCAATAATATACTTAGGATGAAAGGACTTGCAGAAAGTACTACTCCCTGGATAGTTACAGCCATAGTGAGGAAAGGGGAGTTCAATGATGAGTCTACTTGGGAGGTGAAGAGAGTGAGGGAAGAGGTAGATCCTGTGTCAGTCTCGGGAGAGGTCGGCAGGGTACTGGTAGCAGTCTTTGGAAGAACAGAGGACCTACTTAATGTTTAGGTTAAAGACTGAAAGTCAGTGAAGCTGATGGTCCCATCAGCTCTAATGAAATCAGTAAAGGGTTGGAAGGGGCTAGTAGAGGCTATAAAGGGGGAAAACAGGGAGATTAAGCGAGTGAAGAGACTCCCAAAACTCTGGGAGTCAGCTAGAGTGATAGGCTTCTCCTTCGATATGGTCAATAATGAAGAGACAAAGAGGGTAATAAGGAATAGAATTATGTGGGAAGAACACAGGAGAAAAGTAGCCTATTTCGAATAAGGACAGCTTCAGAGGGTAGCTCAAAAGACAGCATAGAGACTACTACAGAAGGGAAATGGGCTCAACTATCCCCAATGCCCCAAGGAGATGTGGAGCAGAGTGGAATGCCACAATTGTGAAGGATTTGGACATCTGAAAAGAGACTGCTCATTCATCAGCCAAGCGACTGCAAACAAGATTGGAAGAAAAGCTGCGAAGGTGGTAGATAAGGATAGTTTTAAACTGGTTGAGAAAGAAAAAAATAAGAAAGGCAAGGAGATGAGATTCACAGAAATCCAGGAGAAAAAAGAGCCATAGGTCAGAGGGACTCTAGAAGTGAAAAGCGACTGGCATATAGGGGATGAAGGGCCCACCTCGGGGCCCTCTCACTAGTAAAGTTGTTTATATGACCTACTAGAATGTAGGAGGTAGTCATTTAAATACTCATGCATTCCTGGAATGGTATAGGGGAGAAGGAGTTAATGTGGCTTTCATAGAGAAGGCATAAATAGACAAAGAAAGAAGAAGCTCACAGAGCTATCCAACCTATATCTTAGGATACCAAGTGAGGACAGGAAGAAAGGTGATGGCATATTGGAAAAGATCGCTTGTAGAGCAGGTCAGGTTAGTAAGTCAGGAAGATGGCTGGGTCATAGTGGAGGTAATTGGAAAAAGGCTGGGAGGGGTTTATTGTAATAGCAAACTTCATAGCAAAAGATAGGAGACTCGGCTAGCCAATCTCAATGGGAAACTATCAAGGGGTGAAGCAGCAGTAGTAGGAGATTGGAATGCATATATGTAATAAGAAAGCTTATTGTCTTGTATTTTACACCGTATATTTTCTATATTTATTGCATTATTATGTAACTAGCATTCACGGTTGAAGGGCTAGCCTTCGTCCACCTTCAGCAACTGCTGGATTCAGTAGTTCAACTGCCACGGAATTTGCCACAGTAAATTCCATGGAACTTGCCGTTTCGTGGACACCCTCTTGGGCTCTACACCCTCCTGTATGGCACCCCCTCCTCTGGAGGTGTGCCAACCATCATTATGTATTTCCTTAGTTATTAGGGTCTCTGAACAGCTATATAAAGGCCGCTGGATCCCCTCTGGAATCCATCAGTCTTCAGACAATCTGAACAGTAGCGATCAGATAGATAGCATAATTACAAACAAAAGATTACACCTGTTATATTATTGTTCCTCATGGAACACCCCTCTTAAGTAATCCACCTACCCTTCTGAGGCAATCCCTCAGCAGAACCGGCATACACAAACATCCGTCCCCAAGCGGATATAGATGGTATAAACAGTACTGAATGACTACAGTCTAGTATCATTCATTATATTTTTTTTAACATCCAAAGCTAATCTTTATTAAATAAACTCTCTATATCTAAGGCATGATCAACCTTAGGATACTTTATATTGCACTTACGCAAGTATAAATCAATCCGACTTTATATCAACGATATCGAATTCAACTAGCTACAACAATATATTTCTTCAACGAGATATCAAACTCTCAACTGCAGTACATCAATAGAAAGACTTAGATGCAAGCTAAGCAGAACTCTAACGGGTAGTGGTATTCCACATTAAACAATTCCACCCTCGTTCCATACACTTTTCCCAGTATACTCGACAAATCTACTTGCACTCCTAGCAACTAGTCCTACAACTATATCTATAAACGTGGTACATCATAGAAAAACCGGCATCCCAAGTCCCAGGAACAACCAGCTCAATCAGCCAATCGTTATAATCCTATGGTTCATGAATCGCCTCCTCAATAACCGCCAACTCCTCAAAGAATAATTCCCCCTCAGCAGCGGTTTTTTCAGACCCAGTCATTGCAACAACAGTCTTGGTACCAACATCGTCTACTTGAATATTAAAATCAGAAAAAGTGACACTCTTGCCGGACGATTCAGAACTAGAATCGCGAAAAGTAGATGCAGAGGAATCAGGTCCATAAAACGTATTAGGACTCTTCCATTTAGACTTGCTGTTATTGCAAGCAATCGAGCTAACAGTATCCTCAGTCGAGTGGATATCGTATATATCTTCAGCCACAACTCCACTAGCACAGTAAGGTGCTAAAGCGGAACAGTAACTAGACGATCAAATTGAATGATCAGGTCCAATAGGTTATAGAGCAGTAATTGGTAATGTAGCGTAATTCCAAGTATAGGCAGCATTAGACATAATGGCGTCTGCGGCTGGCCAAAGGACAAAGAAGTCCAGGAGATTAACTATGTTACTGGAGGAAATCCAAAAGTTAGTTAATCAAACTCCAAAGAAAGCGAGATTCTTAGATCCTACAATAGAAAGAGAAATAAAAAATCAGGAAGATTTTATAGAATAGAATTATGAAGGATCCTCTCAGGTTTTCAGGCTTCAATACCACCTGATTTTGGTATTTTAGCCTTTCATCCCCCCCTTTAGGGAGGTCACCTGATCTCCTAGTCAAGGCGTCCGGTTTCCTACCAGCCTTGCCTGGCCGGTATTTGATCTTGAAGTTGAACCGAGATAAGAACTCCGACTACCTGGCCTGCCGTCGGTTAAGCAGTTTGGTGGTGGTGAAATACTCAAGGTTCTTACGATTCGGACAACACCTCGATAATCCCCTTGGCTGACTCCAGATATGGCCTCCACTCCTCGAATGCTCGCATGATGGCCATCAACTCCTTGTCGTAGATCTCGTAGTTGCACTCGGCCGGGGAGTGCTTTTTCGAGAAGTAGGCCACTGGGTGGAGGATGCCGTTGACATACTGAGACAAGATCCCCGCGGAGACATAGTCGGAGGCGTCAGTTTCCACGATACATTCGCTGTCTGGGTCAAAGTGGGCCAGGATTGGTGCTGAGCAGAAGGCTTCCTTGAGGTTCTGGAAGGCAGATTGGGCTTCTAGACTCCAGTCGAAGCGCCGGTCTTTTTTGGTCAGGGCGGTGAGGGGGGCTACGATCTTCGAATATCCCAGGATAAAACGCCGGTAAAAGTTGGCGAACCCCAGGAATGCCTGGACGTCCTTGAGATTCGCCGGAGTTTCCCAGTCCTGGACAGCGGTGACCTTGGCAGGGTCCATCCTGATACCCTCCGTGGTGATGATTAGCCCCAGATACTTGACCTCCTGCACATGAAACTCGCATTTCTCAGGCTTGAGGAACAATCCGGCTTGCTCCAGCTTTTCCAACACCTGCCGGACATGAATCTTGTGTTCTGCGAGGGTATCTGAATAAATCAAGATATCGTCGAGGTAAGCCGTACAGAACACATCCAAGAAGTCTCGTAGGGTATCATTGATAAAGTGTTGGAAAGAGGCCGGGGCGTTAGTTAAGCCGAAGGGCATGACATTGTACTCAAAGTGGCCATAACGAGTTCGAAAGGCAGTTTTCTACTCCTCCCCCTCCGCAATCCTTACCAGGTTGTATGCCCCTCTCAAATCCAATTTGGTGAACCATTTTGCCTTGGAAAGCCTGGCTAATGTCTCCTGGATCAGAGGTAGAGGGTACCTGTTTTTGACCGTTATCTCGTTCAGGCCCCGATAATCTATGCACAACCGAAGGGAGCCATCCAATTTCTTCACGAAAAGCACTGGGGCACCCGCTAGGGAGGAGCTATGGCGAATGAAGCTCTTGTTGAGGTTTTCCTCCAAGTACTTCTTCAAAGCTTCCAGCTCCAACCGGGACATTCCGTAGAGGGGCCCATAGGGGGGGGTCTTACCCTCTATCAGCGGAATAGTGTGGTCATAAGGCCGGTGGGGTGCGAGCTTTTCTGCAGCCTTCTCCGAGAACAGGTCAATGAATTCGTGGTATTCGTCGGGGACCATGGACTTCCACTCCTCCTTAGACCGCGTCTTATTAATCTCCAGATTCACCTCATGTATGGACAGGGCGTGAGCCTTCAGCTTGTGCCTCCTGGTGAGGTAAGCAAAAGCCCCTGCTCCGATAAAGCTAACATTCAGAGGTTTTGGAGGCGGTAAAACAGGGGGAACAGGGGGAACAGGGGGAACAGGGGGTACAGAGGGAACAGGGGGAACAGGGGGAACAGGGGAATTAGCATCGATGTGCACGGGCGGGTGTACCACCTGAGTCGGGTGGATTATCGGGGGTGGCAAGGCACACAGCCCAGTAACAGTGGCATTTGGATTTCCACAGTGTTTTTTGCAATACTGGCTATTGAACTGCAGGGTGTACGAGCCAAAGCTGACCGATACATCGTGCATTCTGAGCCAGGGGATTCCGAGGACAATTGGGTATTTTAGCTTGGTGATGAAGGGGATTCAGTTATGGAACCTTCTTAACTAGCTGGTCCGGTCGCCCCAGCTCGTCTTTTACCGGCGTGAAGCCCCTGTAGGTTCCCGGGGTCGTTAATGGTGGCGGGGGGCGTGTTTGGGGAAAGGGGGGGCGTGAGTCTGGGTCTGGGTCTGGGAGCAATGATGATTGTTCGGTCGGGTGGGCAGGGAGCACCGACCACCCCGTCGTGGATACCTGAATAGCCGGCCGTCCGGAGCAAATTATGTTCTTCTCTCCCTTACGGCGGCATGATTACCTGATACATATCGGACATCCTTCCGTCTAGTGAAATAGAGTCGGACGGGAGAGGCTTTCTTGGCGCGGGACCGGCGGGTGCCGGAGAGGCTGGCGGGTCGGCTGTGGGGCCTTGGGGCCTAACACCTCCAACTGCTCAGCCCTTTTCGGGACAGGGAACGGATCAATGACTGTGATCGTTCCCTGGACGGGATCCGGTAAACAGAAACAGACGTAAAAGACAAAGAAGGCGAAGACAACAACTGCTTAGAGCGAACAAATCGCTCGTAAAACAACATAGATAGAGGGAGTTTTAGTTATTACTATCTTGTTAGTGGTGCAGTCGTGAATATCTAACGCTTCGGAGTCCTTAACGTAAGCAACTGGTCCGGAAACAGTCATTTAAGAGGTATGGGTGCAGGTTCGAGTTTTGGGGGGCACAGGACCTATAGTAGCTGCCAGCTGGGTAGAGGAGGCCCCTATAGTGGCTATAACGCACGAACGGACGGGACCAGCCCCTAGTGAGACTCCGGTTGGAGGGGTACAAGCAG
>ML121546.1:582362-602623 GCA_003788615.2 Terfezia boudieri ATCC MYA-4762
GCGGTTCTTTCGGAGAGGGCAGGCTGAGATAAAGTGATCTGCCTTCCTACAGGCTATACATAGTCCATTAGTACGGCGGCATTCCCTCTCTTCTTGCATTAGAACGGAGGCGTTCCCTCTCTTCTTGTGTTAAACGAGGCCTGCCGGCCGATAAGTCCATAGGTGCTGCCCCACCAGCCACGAGGGACGGGTGGGCTGGCTTGTTAGTAGTAACGAGGGTCTGGGTCTGGGTCTGAGTGCGGGGGGGAAAGGGGTTTGTGCGGGGGGCGGTGGTAATTGCTGGGGCCCTTGGATGTCCCCGAAGTGCGGCCATTTTCTGCTCGACCCCGCTGGCCTGGTCGATCAATTCTTCCAAGGTATTGACTCTGGGGAAGTAAATCAGGGCCTGCTTTAGTTCATAGGCGAGGCCTTCGTTGAACTGGTCCAGTTTCCCCTAATCGTTCCAGGCTACTTCAGCCGCCAGCCGAGAGAATTCCGCAACATACGTCGATAGTTCGTTGTTCTTTTGTTTGAGGCTCCGCAGAGCCCGGGTAGCAGTCCCTACCGGATCTGGGTCCCCAAAAGCCCGGTCCAGGATCGCTAGCAAAGCTGGAACGTCTGCCAGGTCGACACCGTTCTCTTTGACGTATGGTTGGACCTGGTCCATGGCCTTGCCCTCCAGCAAGCCATAGACGTAGGTTAGTTTGTGCTGAGTGGTCGGGAACTTTGCGGCGTCTCCATTGAGCTTGAGATTGATCGAGTTCTTACAGGCCTTAAGCCTAGCTCGATCGCCATTGAATTTGGGGGGTGCTGGGAGGTCCTGGGTCTTCTGGATCTTGGGGGCGGGGTCTGTTGCGGAGGCGGTGGCGGCGGCAAGGTTGCGAGACATCTCGCGGATGGTTATCCTGTCTTCTGCGGCGTCCTCCCGAAGGATGGTGATCTCATCCCTGGCGCCCTGCAGCTGGTTTTGAGCCTGAGTGAGCTGGTTGCACTGCTCGCTGGCCAGGTTATCGGTGGCGAGAAAGATATCGATGATTTGGCGGCGGTATATAATGAGGTCGTTGGGCTCGGAGGGGATTGGAAGGCTCCGCCAGGCTTGAAACCTGGCTCCTGGAGGCTGAGGGATCTCGTTGGTGTTCATGGTGTCCGTAGCGGTTAAGCAGAGCGATCCAACGTAGTGTAACGTGGTGCGAGGGGCTGAGGGGGGTCAAGGGGTACGAACAAGGCAGAAGGCAGAAGCGAGGCAGGGGCAAGAGCAGGGCAGAGGCTGGGGGAGAGCTGACGAGGCGAAGACGAAGGCGGAGGCGAAGGCGAGGATGGGGGCCAAGGCAAGGCAAGGCAAGGGCGGAGGCGAAGGCGAAGGCAAGGCAAGGCAAGAGGAGGTCGAAGACGAAGGCGAAGGCAAGGACGGGGGCCAAGGCAAGGCAAGGCAAGGCAAAGGCGGAGTCGAAGACGAAGGCGAAGGCGAAGGCAAGGCAAGGCAAGGCAGAGGTGAGGTGTACGAGGAAGGTGCACCGGTGTGGAGAGAAGCAAGATCCTGCATTAGGTATACAAGACGTTGGATAGGGATCCAACGAGAGGGCGGAGAGAACAAGCTATATATACAGGCTTCCTTCCTGGCCAAGGCCATCGGAAGGAATAAGGTTCCCGAGACCCCTTATCTCGGGAGCCGAGATAACAACGCTATCACCTGAGTTCGCAGGTGATGCCAAAAGGAACAATGAATAACAACAACGAGGTCAGACTAGGCTGGGAAGGGACGGTTGTGACAACTATCAATATCTACCTGAATATTAAAATCAGAAAAAGTGATACTCTTACTAGATGATTCAGAACTAGAATCATGAATAGTAAATATGAAGGAATTAGGTCCATAAAATGAATTAGGACTCTTTTATTTAGACTTGCTATTGTTGCAAGCAATCGAGCTAACAGTATCCTCAGTTGAGCAAATATCATATATATCTTTAGCTACGACTCCACTAGTATAGTAAGGTACTAAAGTGGAAAAGTAACTAGAGGATTGAATTGAACAATCAGGTCTAATAGGTTATGGAGTAGTAATTAGTACTATAGTGTAATTCTAAGTATAGGTAGTACTAAATATAATAGTATCTGCAGCTAGCTAATAGACAAAGAAGTCCAGGAGATTAACTATATTACTAGAGAAAATTTAAAAGTTAGTTAATCAAACTCCAAAGAAAGTGAGATTTATAGATCCTACAATAGAAGGAGAAATAAAGAATTAGGAAGATTATCTAGAACAGGATTATGAAGGGCAATCTTAATATAGAGTTAGTTTTAGTCTTCTTCTACTACCAGCATTAGAAGAATTCTATGAGTAGCATACCTATAATTTGCGAGAAATTTTGAAATTTATATAGACATTAGGAATAGCTCAAGAGTATTATCTAGAAGATGCCAAACTCTTAATAGAAGCAGTGATTAAATATTATCTTTGGACAACAAGATATCTATTTAAGGAAAGAGATTTGGAAATGATTGTATTTCTAAGCAAAGAATTAAGAAAACCACCTGTGCTTCTACTAAAAGAGCTACATTGGGTAACAAAGGAATAGGATGATATTATAATGTTTATATTAACAGGTACATATTTAGAAAAAAGTATACTTATTATGGAAGATTTGTTTAATCCTAGTAAAGGTATGTCTGGAGTATTCGCAAGAACTCTAAAAGATAAAGGTAAAGGTAAAGAACCTGCAAAAGAATTAGCAAAAGGAACAGGAAGTTCTGATTCTCCTCCCCCTCTACCAGACGAATCAGGTAATAAGAGACAATAAGAAGAATAAGAAGAAACTGGAACAGACTGTTTACAATGACAAGTAGTAGGATAAGGTAATCTAAATAATAGTGGAGATAATAGCTCTCATTCAGATGATGTATTGTTAGTAGCTAGTCAACTAGCAGCCAGAATAACGCAGAGAAGCAAATTAGTAGAACATCAACAATAGGAATCTACCACTAGCATGGTCACTACTGGAAGCCATAAAGTTTTAAAGAAACTTAGAGGAATTAAGCTGGATAGTCTAGAGAAATTGGATAGCAGTGATAAGAAATTTAAAAACTCACAGTATTATGATACGTGGACAATAGTAGTACAGCAGTAGTTGAAAATCAAAGGAATTGATTTGGAAAGTATGGAACTTGTGGAAATTATCGGATTTCTACTCAAGGGGAGCACCTTGATTACTTATAACCAGTATCTGAGATATAAAGAGAAGGACATAAAATTCTTTAGCTTTATATTAGTACTCAGAGATTTTCTGATACTATCTACTAGCAAGGATATTTTATAGAAGTAATGGGAAATAGCCATACTATACAAGGACAGACAACATATAGGAATTAAGTAGTTCCCCAACTAGCTCACTAAAATACAGATTAAATTAATTAATAAAAGCGGAAAGTAGTCAATATCAGAGGAAGTTAAAAGAAAGAAGTTTCTCAATCATTTACCTGCATATATATTGGTCACTCTTATTCCTCTAATTAAATTTGATTAGATATATAATCAGCTAGTATACTAAGCAGAGTCATATGAAGTGTTAAAGAAAGATATTGCCCCACCACATACACCAAATAAATCACAAAAGTAATCTCAAAAATTATTTAATAAGGATCGAAATCCTTGCTAAGATTATAATCAACAAAAAATAGGTTTTAACTCTAGCAACAAGCCTGTCAATAAAAGCAATAACGAAAAGCGTAGAGATTCAGATTAGTATACCATTATCAAGAAATTGGATTAGAAAATGAAGATGCAACTGATCAAGGATAAAAAATGTTTGTAGTATTAGAATCTTGGTTACTCCTACAAGGATTGTAGGAAGTATTAAAATAAAGTACATATGCGTACTGCAGCATTGGATTTAGGCCTACCTGCATTGAAAATCAGTAAGGATAAAATCAAGGAATGACCCTTATCAGCCCAGACCCTAGACTATAATAAAGTTTTTGTTACTAGAGTAAATAGACACCCTGCTCTAGTATTAGTAGACCTCCAAACAAAGGGAGGAGACCTAATTAACTCTCAATTTATATACTTATATAATATTTCTACTAGAAATATTGAGAAGATATCTTTAGGTACAGCTATCAAAGGCTTCAAAGTAATAATCAAAAGGTTGTGTACAATAATCTTAGATGGGATAGAATATGTAGAAGAACATACCTTCTATGTAACATACTTATCAAAATAGGACATGATATTAGGAGAGCCAGCTCTTTCCAAGGTCTACGCTATTATTCATGTACACCAAGAACTAGTTCCTATCCAACTAGAAGATATTCCTAGGTTTGTATTAAGCACATAGAAGAAATCTAGTACTATGGAACATGATATAAGATCAACATATCTAGAAGTAGTATGTGAATTAGTTACTAATTATAGTGAACTAGAGAATTGGGAGAATATCAATGATGTAGAAGATACCGATAATAAATAGGATTTCTCAACAGCTGTTTTATTTATAGAGAAGCAATTTAATCCAGTAATGGAATTTCCCAAATTATTTCCCAAGAAAATACCATGGGATTTACCACCCTTAAGGAAGGTCAACTACACTATCACACCTAAACCTGAAGCCATATAGTTACTGAAATAGAGACTATTGGGATATTAATTTACATAGCAAATCAACAATAAAATCATAGAGCAAGAGAAAACAGGATAAATCTACTAAGTCAAAAATGATACCAATATAGTAGTTATATTAACTATACCTAAAAGAGATAAACTGAAAGAAGCCAGATTTGTCAATAACTGTCAAGACTAGAATCTAGCAGTAGAACTTGACCATACACCCCTACTAGATATAAATGAATTTATTGAACTAGTAGCAGGAAATTCCTTTTAGTCTAAAGTAGATCTAGGAGATAGATTTTTTAATGTCAGAAATGATGAGGAACTAGAGAAGCATTCTACCTTTCTAACCCACCAAGGGTATTATAGAAGTAGATTGATACAACAAGGGGACTGGAATACTCTAGCTACTATAGTCAGAGTTATGAATAAAATATTCAAAGATATGATTTATAAGAATATAATAATCTATATCAATGATATCATAATCTTTATCAAGATATATGAGGAACATGTAGAAGTTCTCAAGAAGGTTTTACAATAACTATAGGATGAGAAGTTCTATCTTAAAGACACCAAGTGCTAATTTTTCACCCCTAAATTGGAAATTTTAGGTTATATATTGACCACAGATGGACTTTGTGTAGATTCAAAGAAAAGAACCACTATATTGACCTTTCCAACTCTAAACAGAAAATGAGATTTAAGAGGTTTTCTAGGAATCATCAATTATCTAAGTTATTTTATTTCAGAGCTAGCTTTGTACACAAATATATTGTCAAAGCTACAAGGAGAAACGAAGAAATGAGAATAGACAAACACTCATAATATAGCGTTTGAAAAACTAAAGGAACTTATAAATTCCCCACATATTTTAAAATGCTAGAACAATGAGTCGACTGATTTAAAATATTTAGGTTATAATATAAGTGATGTAGGATTAGGATCTTGGATCGGTCAAGGACTATTAAATCAAATCAGACCATCTTGTTTCTACTCTCAAAAATTTAATCCAGCTCAATTAAATTATCCTATCTTTCAAAAAGAATTGTTGGTAATTATTAACTCATTAAAATTTTTCGAAGCTTACCTAAGAGGTCACAAATTTACAATCCTTACCAATTATAAAGCATTAGTTACATTCCACGCTCAAGCACCATCTAGATAGAAGCTCAGACAATAGTAAGATTATCTAATGGAATTTGACTGTACTATCTAGCATACTGCAGGAAAAGAAAATTTAATAGGAGACACTCTATCTAGGAAGTATAAATATGAGGATATTCCCACTATAGAGGATAATTATATCTTTATCAATATCGATCCTCCCAATATTACCTATCGTCCTTATGTTTATACTAATGCAATAACCACCTCTCGGAAAGTCACTCCACAAGAAAAAATCCTTATGCTAAACAAAATGATATCTCATAGAGCTATCAATTTCAAGCATGTTGACTGTAACTACAACAAGTATTATGGAAAATCGGAAGTAGCAAAACACTACAAATCTTACTCATACCTTAATAATAAGGACCAGATAGAGACTGAAGAAATTGATTATGATATTATAAAGAATAAGGACTCTTTTTCAGAAGAAAAGGCCCTCACGGAAATTCCAGAAGAAATATTTGAAGCATATGATTGAGTACACAAACCGGCATGCAAGCCTCTAATAGTTCTTGGACTTAGATTTGTTCCTCTTGCTAAGGAACAACTCAAAGAAGTATCCAAGGAGAAAGCAAAAGCAGAGGTATTTGTACCAGATATGTCTACCCTAGAAATCAAAATCGAAATGATATTTAGAATAGATGTAGTGGTCGAGCACTATCTACAATACTGCAAGGAATACTAGTCTTATTGTAAAGACTACTACTGTCTAGCATATGGAAGCTATCACTAAATGAGCAATAGATATTTTGATATTGTAAAATGTACTATCTACAGAATAGAGGGACATGGTAGCCTGACCTGTATCTTCCTGGATATAGTTCTCATAAAGAGAAAGGAACACCTTAGGACTATAGTTAAACAGCTAAGCAACAAACTAGAGTCCAAAAGTGCTATAGCAATACCACCTTCACCTTCTTCTTAACCTATATCAGTCGAACTATTCCATACTTCTAGTGGGATTATGACCTACCACCAACTAGAGAAAGCTTTCAAGAATGTACCAGTTGTACCTTAACAACTGTGGAACCCTCCACAACCTCCAGTAGCGAGCGGTAGCAATGCTATCTAGATCAAAATAGTAGTAGTCACTACTCATTCCCAGAAACAAGCAGCAATCGATGAACAACTAATTCTTATTCCTATATCAATATACAAAGGTCCCAAGCAACGCTGTGACTTTTGTAAACTCCCAGGATACAATACCACTACATGTGAGAAAAAGAAGCCTACTATCCATGACTTCAACTATTGTATTGAGCTAACTCTCAACAAGCTTATTGATAACAAGTATATTAGTGATGGATAGGAAGATGACAAGGACTACTTTATCATTCAATGGTTGGACTAGAAAGAAGGGATAAAGGCAGTATACCAAGCATGTATGAAGGTATACTATCCAATTTGGAAGGAATACTATAATTCACTATTACAGTGAGAGGATCAGAGGAAAAGAGATGGATTTTTATATGTTAAGAATATACAGGGACAATAGAGATTAGTCTTACCTAGTACTTTCAATATTAAAGGAAACAATTATCTTGAACTAGTGATAAATGAAGTATATGAAGCAACAGCTTATAGTAGAATCAAAAAAACTATAAGATACCTTACTGACCAATATCAATACCAGTCCTTTGCAGAAGTGGTTAAGGACTATGTTAGAAGTTGTAATACTTGTCAATGGACTAAGTATTCTAACAGAGTATCTCTTGAGCATATAATACCTTTACATGTATCAGAGAGACCTTAGATTGATATATCAATAGATTTTCTTAAGTTAGTATCTGTTTTTACAAAGTATTCTATCTTGTATCCAAATATTCCTGTTGAAGAAGATCATATTATTTGTATTTCTTAACTTTAGATGATTGTTGATAGACAATCAGGATTTAAATTTCTTATTTCTGTTTCCAACAATTTTATAGCAGAATAATATACTACTACTTTTGAGATTTATATAGTCCTGATTATGGGATATCCTTTTTGTATTGTTTTAGATTGCAATACTCTCTTTATATCAACTCACTTTGTCACAACCATCCCATCCTAGCCGAGTTTATGAGTTAGACGGGATTCCATCCGACTCTCGGTATTATGTTCTTGTTGTTGTCTTTAGTGTTGTACCATTAGCATCACCTGTGATGCAGGTGATATCCTAGTTATCTCAGTTCCCGAGATAAGGGGTCTAGAGAACCTTATTCCTTCTGGTGGCCTTGGCCAGCTAGAAAGGAAGCCTGTATATATGGTGCGCTCTCTCTGCCCTCTTGTTAGATCCCTATCTAATGTCTTATATACTAAATATAAGACCTTGCTTCTCTCCATGCTAGTGCACCTTCCTCATGCACTTCCCCTCTACCTGTGCCTTGCCTTGCCTTGGCCTTTGCCCTCACTCTTGCTTTTGCCTTCGCCTTCACCTTTGCCTTCACCTCTACCCTTGCCTTACCTTGCCTTGGCCTTTGCCCTCACCTCTACCTTCACCTCTGCCTTCACCTCTGCCTCTGCCTAGCCTTGCCTTAGCCTTCACCTCTGCCTACCCTACTCCTGCCCCCGCTCCGCTTGTACCTTTTGGTCATACCAGCCTCTCGAGCCTCATTACACACTTTAAGGATTGGGCCAGGAATAAAGGAATCAAATTAGAACTATCTACTATGTACTATCCTCATATAAATGGACAATCCAAAATCGTTAACAAAGAAATCTTGCAAGTAGTAAGAGTATATAAGATCTAAGGATTTAATTGGCTACAGAAATTACTAGAGATATAGTTGAAACTCAACTCTACTAGGTATAATGCTACTAGGAAAAATAGTCTTTTCCTTATATTATTAACATTTAATGCATACTATAGAGTATCGATATTACCATATCCTATCAATGCCTATAAATCAGCAACCGAACATTATTGTAATATATCTTAGAATCTCTATAATGCCAAAAAGACACAAGTATCTCAAGTTAATAAACGAATACCTAGGTTAACTAAATTTAATGTTAGTCAACAAGTTATGTTATCTTCAGAAAATATCAACTTATCGAATACCTCAAACAAACTCAAGCCATGATAGCTAAATCACTTTCCTATTATATCAACTAATTGGAAACTAAATAACTATAGCCTTGATTTATCAAGTCAACCAAACCTTAACCTTATATATAATACCTTCCATATTAGCAAGCTAAAACTTTACCAAAACAATGATCCATCTAAATTTACAAACAGACAAGCCAAAGAACCTGGACCTGTACAAGATGATTATTATGAAGTTGAAAAAGTATTAGAATTCAGAACAGCACTAGGTACTGATAAATATCAATATAAGGTTAGATGGCTCGGCTACTCTCCTAAGCATGATTCTTAGGTTAGTACTAAGGATATCACTTAGGAGAATCTTCAAGACTTTTGGACAACCGGAAGTCTAGAGAATACATTTAAGAGACATTGAACAACTAGAGGAAGACCAGGACCTTGTACTAGAGATGAAGCTAAAGCTCTTATATAATAAGAATGAGATGGAGTCCTGAGTTAGATGCACCCTAGTAAAATACATACTAATACCAACATACTTAAAATGCATAAAATTCTAGGAAGAATGGAAGCGAGAAAGGCAGAAGAATAAACTATAAATATAGTAAATCCTTCTAAGTAGGGAAGTGTAATAAGGAAGCTTATTGTCTTGTATTTCATGTTATATATTCCTATTATCTACTCATATCATATATATTTGCTATACCTGTATTTTTTATATTTATTATATTATTATGTAACTAGTATTCATAGTTGAAGGGCTAGCCTTTGACCACCTTCAGCAACTACCAGGTTCAGTAGTTCAACTGGTATGGAATTTACTACAATAAATTCCATGGAACTTACTACTTTATAGATACTCTTTTGGGCTCCATACCCTCTTGTATAATACACCCTCCTTGGGAGATGTGCCAACTATCATTATGTATTTCCTTAGTCATTAGGGTCTCTGAATAACTATATTGTAATAAGGAAGCTTATTGTCTTGGATTTCATATCATATATTCCTATTATCTACTTATATCATATATATTTGCTACACCTGTATTTTCTATATTTATTGCTTTATTATGTAAATAGCGTTCATGATTGAAGGGCTAGCCTTCGTCCACTCTCAGCAACTGCCAGATTCGGTAGTTCAACTGCCATAGAATTTGCCATGGTAAATTCCATGGAACTTGCCATTTTGTAGACACCCTTTTGGGCTCTATACTCTCCTATATGGCACACCCTCCTCTAGAGGTGTACTAACCATCATTATATATTTTCTTAGTCATTAGGGTCTCTAAACAACTATATAAAGGCCGCTAAATCCCCTCTGGAATCCATCAGTCTTCAGACAACCCGAACAGCAGTGATTAGATAGATAGTATAAAAACAAATGAAGATTACACCTGTTATATTTCTGTTCCTTATGGAATACTCCTATTTAGTAATCAACCTACCCTTCTGAGGCAATCCCTCAGCAGAACTGGCATATACAAACATTCATTACTAAGTGGATATAGATTGTATAAATAATATCGAATAACTACTATCTAGTATTATTCATTATATTTTTTTTAATATCCAAAGTTAATCTCGATTATTAAATAAACCTTCTACATCTAAGGCCTGATCAACCTTAGGATCCTTTTAATTGCACTCACGCAAGTGTAACCAATCCAACTTTATATCAACGATATCGAATTCAACTAGCTAGAATAATATATTCCTTCAACAAGACATTAGACTCTCAACTGCAGTATATTAATAGAAAGACTTAGACGAAAGCTAAGAAGAGCTCTAATGGGTAGTGGTACTCCATATTAAACAATTCCACCCTCATTCCATACACTTTTCTCAGTATACTTGACAAATCTACTTGCACTCTTAGCAACTAGTCCAACAGCTATATCTATAAATATAGGACATTATAGAAAAACTGGCACCCCAAGTTCTAGGAATAATCGACTCAATCAGCCAATCATTATAATCCTATGGCTTATGAATCACCTCCTCAATAACCACCAACTCCTCAGAGAATAATTCTCCCTCAGTAGCAGTTTCACTAGACCTAGACATTACAACAACAGTCTCAGTACTACCAACATCTACCTGAATATTGAAATCAGAGAAAGTAACACTCTTGCTAGATGATTCAGAACTAGAATTGCGAATAGTAGACGTGGAGGAATTAGGTCCATAAAATGAATTAGGACTTTTTTATTCAAACTTACCATCATTGCAAGCAATTGAGCCAACAGTATCCTCAGTTAAGCAGATATCATATATATTGTCAGTTACAACTTTACTAGTATAGTAAGGTGCTAAAGCGGAAAAGTAACTAGATAATCAAATCAAATGATCAGGTCCAATAGGTTGCAGAGCAGTAATTAGTACTGTAGCGTAATTCTAAGTACAGGCAGTATTAGACATAATGGCATCTGTGGCTGGCCAAAGGACAAAGAAGTTCAGGAGATTAACTATATTACTGGAGGAAATCCAAAAGTTAGTTAATTAAACTCCAAAGAAAGCGAGATTTATAGATTTTACTATTGAAGGAGAAATAAAGAATCAGGAAGATTATCTAGAATAGGATTATAAAGGGCAATCTCAATATGGAGTTAGTATTAGTCTTCTACTACTACCTGCATCAGAAGAATTCTATGAGTAGCATACTTATAATTTGCAAGAAATTTTGAAATTTGGGCAAACATTAGGTATAGCTCAAGAGTATCACCTAGAAGATACTAAACTCTTAATAGAAGCGGCAATAAAACATTATCTTTAGACAACAAAGTATCTATTTAAGGAAAGAGATTTAGAAATGAATCCTTTTTTAAGCAAAGAATTAAGGAAACTACCAGTACCTCTATTAAAAGAGCCGCATTAGGTAACAAAGGAATGGGATGATATTATAACCTTTATATTAAGTGATACACATCTAGAAAAGAGTACACTTACCACAAAGGATTTGTTCAATCCCAGTAAAGGTATACTTAGAGTATTTGTAAGAACTCCAAAGAGTAAAGACAAAGGGAAAGAACCTACCAAAGAATCAGCAAAAGGAACAGGAAGTTCCGATCCTCCTCTCCCTCTACTAGACGAATCAGGTAGTGAGAGACAACGAGAATAACAAAAAGAAACTAAAACAGACCATCCACAACAACAAACGACAGGATGAGGTAATCCAGATGATAGCAGAGATAATAGCTCTGATTCAGATAATGCATCGTCAGTAGCTAGTCAACCAGCAGCTAGAATAACGTGGAGAAGCAAATTGGTAGAATATCAACAATAGGAATCTACTACTGGCATGATCACTACAGGAAGCCATAAAGTTTGAAAGAAACTTAGAGGAATCAAGCTGGACACACCAGAGAAATTAGATGGTAGTGATAAGGAATTTAAAGACTTACAGTATTATGATGCATGGGCAACAACAGTTCAGTGGTTGTTGAAAATTAAAGGAATTAATTTGGAAAGTATGGAAGCTGTAGAAATTATTGGATTTCTACTTAAAGGGAGTACCTTAGTTACTTATAACCAGTATCTGAGAGATAAAGAGAAGGTTACAAAATTCTTTGGCTTTATATTGGTACTCGGAGATTTTCGGATACCATCCACTAGCAAGAATATTTTATGGAAGCAATAGGAAACAGCCATACTATACAAGGACAGATAATATATAGGAATTAAACAGTTTGCCAACTGGCTCACCGAAATGCAGATTAAATTAATCAATAAAAGTGGAAAGCAGTCAATATTAGAGGAAGTCAAGAGAAGGAAGTTTCTGAATTATTTACCTGCATATATATCGGCCACTCTAATTCCTCTAATGAAAGAGGATTGGACATATGATCAGCTTGGATACTAAGCAGAGTTATATGAAGTGTCAAAGAAAGATATTGCTCTATTACATATACTAAGTAGATCATAAAAGCATCATCAAAAATCATTCAATAAGGATTAAAATTCTCACCAGAATTATAATCGACAAAAAACAGGTTTTAACTCCAGCAACAAGCCTATTACCAAAAGCAATAACAAAAAGCGTAAGGATTCTGATTGGGATACCATTATCAAGAAATTGAATCAGAAAATGAAGATACAACTGATCAGGGATAAAAAATATTTGTGGTATTGGAACCCTGGTTATTCCTACAAGAATTGCAAGAAGTATCAGAATAAAGTACCCATGTATACTGCGGCACAGGATTTAAGCCTACCTGGATCGAAAATCAGTAAGGATAAAATCTAAAAATGACCCTTATTAGCCCAGACCCTGGACTACAATAAAGTTTTTGTTAGAGCAAATGGATATCCTGCTCTAGCTCTGGTAGACCTTCAAACGAAGAGAAAAGACCTAATTAATTCTCAGTTTGTATATTTGTACAATATTTCTACAAAGAATATTGAGAAGGTATCTTTGGGTACAGCTATTAAAGGCTCCAAAGCAACTATTGAAAAATCGTGTACAATAACCTTAGATTGGATAGGATATATAGAGGAATATACCTTCTACATAATGCACTTAACAAAATGGGACATGATACTTAGAGAGCCAGCTTTTTCCAAGATCTATGCTATTATTCCTGTATACCAGGAACCAGTTACTATCCAACCAGAAGATATTTCTAGATTTGCATTAAGCATATGGAAGAAATTCAGTACTATGGAACATAGTATAAGATCAGCGTATCTAGAAGTATCATGGAAATCAGTTACAGATTATAGTGAACTAGAGAATTGGGAAAATATCAGTGATGTGGAAGATACCGATAATGAACAGGGCTTTTCGACAGCCGTTTCATCCATAGAGAAGCAATTTAATCCAGTAATGGAATTTCCCAAATTATTTTCCAAGGAAATACCATGGGATTCATTGCCCTTAAGAAAGGTTAACCACACCATTAGACCTAAACCTGAAACTACATGGTTACTGAAACAGAGACCATCAGCACATTGATTTATACAATAAATCAATGATAAAATCACTAAGAAAGAGAAAACAGGACGAATCTACTAAGTCGAGAATAATACAAACGTGGTAGTTATGTTCACTATACTAAAAAGAGATAAACTGGAAGAAGCCAGATTTGTCAATGACTGTTGAGACCAGAATCTAGCAATGGAACCTAAACATATACTCCTACCTGATATAAATGAATTTATTAAACTAGTAGTAGGAAAATCCTTTTGGTCAAAAATAGATTTAGTAGATAGATTTTTTAACGTTAGAAATGATGAGGAATCAGAGAAGCATTCTACTTTCCTAGCCTACCAAGGGTACTACAGAAGAAGAATTATACAATAAGGAGACTAGAATGTACCAGCTACTATAATTAGAGTTATAAATAAAATATTCAAAGATATAATTTATAAAAATATAATAATTTATATTGATGATATCATAATCTTCACTAAGACGTATAAGGAACACTTAGAAGTTCTCAAGAAGGTTTTACAATATTTACAGGATGAGACGTTATATCTCAAAGAAACCAAGTACCAATTTTTCATACCTAAATTGGAAATTCTAGGTCATGTATTGACTGCAGATGGACTTCATACAGATCCAAAGAAAAGAACTACCATATTGATATTTCCAACTCCAAACAGAAAATAGGATTTAAGAGGTGTTCTAGGAATTGTTAATTATTTAAGTTGTTTTATTCCAAATCTAACTTCGTATGTAAGTACATTATCAGAGCTATAAGGAGAAACGAAGAAATGGGAATGGACAGACATTTATAACATCACGAAAGATATTTCCTCGCCCCAATGCCCCTCTGGACCTCCTGACACACTCTAGTGACCTCTTGGATGCCTGGTCGCCGCTTGCGCCGCCACGCCTACCTCCGCATATTAGGCATTATAAGTCCACGGAGTGCCCCGTGACGTCTATCCCCTGGCATATGCCGCCACCATACCCTCCCTGCCACTCACCGTCCCTCAGGTGTCATAAGTCTATAAAGTGCACCGTAACGTCTATTACTTGTCATGTGCCGCCACCATACCCTCCCTGCCACTTACCATCCCTCAGGCGTCATAAGTCTATGAAGTGCACCATAACGTCTATCACCTGTTATGTGTCGCCACCATACCCTCCCTGCTACTCACCGTCCCTTATATGCCCTGATACCTATGCACTAACGTCTCACTATCTTAGTCTACCAGACACTCTCCATCCCACGCTGGTTGTATACTTGTACCTTCACCTTTGCCCGACTCTTCCCCACTCAGTATCCACTCATCCTGTTCGACCCCAGGCCTCACAATATCTCTCTGCAACTTTTACACGTCCTCCGCCTCCATATCCATTGACTGTCTCACAATTGCATTATCGTTCCAACCTCCCCTTGTAAGTTATTTCAATTTCCGGCTTATTCTATTTATTCATATCCTAACTCATCTAATCATACAACTCATTCTACGTATTAAAATCAATCCTCTTATTAACCAACCAGACCCTACCAGGCTCCACTGGTATCAGATGTGCCATCCCCTTTATATCCGAAACCTTGATAACATGCAGTGCCTCTTCATCCTCTCGTTTTTCCATCCTTATCATCCCCTCCTCACTATGCGGTTTGCTAGAGCCCTTCACTCTCAGAAATCTCACGTATGCCACCTCATGCGTTGTCCCCATCCCATTCGTTCCCATCCCATTCCAGATCCTGAAAAGTCCCTCCAGCCTAGCTACAGTACGACCATCGAGTTGCCCACTGCATTCCTGTGACCGCGGCCGCCTTCTTACCCAAATCCAATCTGCCCTAATATTTCCACGCTTTCTAAAGTCCCTATCCCCTGTCCACCGAACATTGTGAGTATCTAAACCATCTCCTTGAAATTGCGGCACTGCTACCCTAAGACTACCGACATACTGCCCTCGGTACCCCTCTATCCCCTCCCTGTCTCCTGTAGAAACTCCCAAATAACCATTGACATGTAGGTAATTCCGAAACTTGCCAATTAGGTTCAGGATTTTGACAGTCTGTGCAAGGACTGACAGCGGTTCTACTATTGCGTTCCGTGACTGCGGCTGCCCAGACAACCTCAAATGCTCTTTGTTTGAAGTCGTACCTTGTGGATCTTTTCTCATCGTCATAACTAGAGCCTTCATCTCAACGTTGAACGTTACCTCCTTATCCCACGCACATAAATTCAACTCCAGCATCTTAAATGCATAGTCTCTTGTATGTGAGTCCAGAATTTGGACTATTGCATCAACCCTATTCGACCCTTTATAAGCATCCTTCAATGGCTTGTGGAGGGACTCGGTAACTTCTGTCGAATACTGTGGGAGGGTTCCAAATTGAATGATCTGTTCCGCGTAATGTGTGAGAAGGTGTAGCTTCAGGTAGTTGAATGTAGACTGACTTAGCATGTCAGTTACCAGGTGTTCTCATTCCAGATGATTTGCCGATGCTTCTTTTCCCTTTTGCGTGGTTGTAGTCAGAAAGTAACTCAAAATCGTTGCCTGACGTGCCTGAGTCGCTGCCAGATCCTTAGAAGCCACCTTTGCCTTGTTCTGGTCAGCCTTACTTGCATGGAATTCCCCAAATACATGATGATACTTGTGGAATTCCTGTAGGTACTTAGTCATATATTGGATTGTCTCAGCCGTATGACTTCGATATTGTGCAATTAAACAGAAGTCCGACAGCACACGAACGGCCCGTATGGCGATTTTTACGTCAGCCTGAGCAGTTGGCTCCAGACGGCTGGTGTCCTTCTCGCGACGCAGGGCGGCTATGAAACAACCAAGAATGACCCGTCCCATACCTCGCATTTCCGTAGCACTCCACATTGTGATTTGGCGATACTGCTTCCGTGGTGCAGTGAACCCTGGGTATAGTGGCAATGTGCTCCATATTTCATCGAAAACTGCAAGTCTTTTGTGTTTTCTCAGAAACCCCTCTATCCACTCCATCAAATTTTTCAAGACGTCTAGGTGAATATTATGTAGTATGTCTCCACGTATAATGCTCGGTGGGCGGACTGTGGGAAGACTCCATAGCGTATTCTGGATCAGCTTTATATCTAGAGTGATTAACCTGTCATTCACAATTAATTTCCTCCATATGCAGTAAGGGGCAGTCTCGCTACAACCGCTTTTGTCAGACTAAACCTTTGCCAGACGACCCTCATAATCCAGAGCTTGGCGAAGGTTTAGTTGCTCACAAAAGCAATTGTAGTGACATTGAGTAATGGGGGTGACGGACCCATTGTTATCATTAGCTGCCTACAGGCGCTCATAGGCAATATGGTCA
This sequence comes from Terfezia boudieri ATCC MYA-4762, assembly GCA_003788615.2. Classification (NCBI taxonomy): domain Eukaryota; kingdom Fungi; phylum Ascomycota; class Pezizomycetes; order Pezizales; family Pezizaceae; genus Terfezia; species Terfezia boudieri. The sequence goes on from ML121546.1 coordinate 599,401, forward strand.
CGCTGAGTGTAGGGTCATTTAGATAATAACCCAAGCTGATCTCGACTCGCTGTACATATCGGATACCAGTTGACTTTTATATAATGGATATTTACATTCTCCATATGATCAGCAAGCCACGTTGATACGATAGGTATACAACGCCGGACATTCTCATCTCCGCATACTATCTCCGAGCCACCAGCCTTCGTAAAGTTAGTCATTGTCCAACAGAGTCTGTTTTTGAGTTTGTCACCTTACTTCAAACATACTGACCAGGGGTGCCAAAATCCGTTCAATCAGTCGGTGTTGAGTCTCAAGGGAATCATGCTCTTGGTTCCGAACCAAGAAACCAACAAGGGACTTTGCTTGTTTCGAGGCAACTGGTAATAGGCCTATTAGAATCCACGCTTGACTTGACGGTTTATTTCGGATAGCTGATGGGATATTCCTCACACTCATGAAAATTGGCCACAACTTCTTATCGCCGGAAAAGTTTGTCAAGTATGTCTGATCAGAGGTTAACAGAATAGGTACTAGGCTCGTGCCCACTGGGAGGGTCATCTAATAGGCTATTAGTAGCTGTTTATTTCATAAGGGACTAGATAAAACTCTACCTGCGTGTCCCACCACCAGTCTCCCGTATTCATCTCCGTATAGACCCTGTTACCTTATTGATCAAAATCCCTCTGAGGTTTGAAAATCAGATACTGAGTGTACGCTTTCTGGTGGAGAAGATAATGAATACACTGTTCAACGTCCCTATAGAAAAATGTCACCCCTTTTTGCAGGGGGAAATCTACAGTCCCATGTTGCTATGCAGGTTGGTCTATTAAGGCCCACATTTTATTACGCCACGTATGATCAGACTTATAGCCGACCCCTATTGTCTGGGAGGTATCCAGAGGCAACAGCTCATCTTTGAAAAATTGGTCAATGTACTTCATTGAAGTCTTGCTCTGATGGAAAAATCGTGCAAGCTTATATTTATAAGGACTGGTAAATGGTAATAGTGGATTCCATGATGGGTTCTGAATCAGCGTGAACAATGTCTGTGGTGTGATGATGTTTATTCTCTCTCAAACACAAGGCATAAGGCCTTCACGAGCGCCAAGGCTCGGATCACTCTGACTAATCTAAGCTAACTAATGATGGGGCTTATCCGCCCCACAGATCCCCCTCCTAAAATCGACGCAGTCGAAAGGAAGAGAGGGGAAGAGAAAAAAAATGTAAGAACATACACGAAGAATATGGAAAAAGACCTCGTAGACCAAGGAAAGAAACAACACATATAGAAACCACCCGAAGAAAAAAGAATTAGAACTAGAAACAACCTATTGATCACACACATGAAATAACACAGGAAATAACACAGAAACCTTAGAATATCCCAGTGAATGTAGTAACAAAGGAAACTGGAGTCTCGATAACCTCCGTGCCCTTGGCTAGCCCTGCCTTCTCTACCACCGACTTGAACTCCTGCTCACTCACCCTCTTCAACCACATACCATTGATAGGGTATTGCAACGTGGTTGTACGCTTTCCAGACACAACCGGGTCTGTTCGAATCCGGTATACATTCTTATCCAACCTTTCCTTTATAATATATGGCCCCTTCCACCTAGGGGCAAAAACCGGGGGAAACCCAATATCGTATTTCGAGTCACGAATCCAGACTCTGTCGTTAGGTTGGTAAGTCTCCTTAGGTTCGACTGTATCTTTAGGGGGCGGGCGATTGCGCAAGGTAGGGATCACATTCGTAAGGTACTTCAACCGATTGAGAACTGCTTCCTTGTGGTCAAGGGACAATAAGTCTGCTGGCAAAGGGATTGTTCTATCCCCCGGAAGCTTGAGATCCCATCCCAATAGCAACATGGCGGGGGACAACCCCGTAGCCGAATGGGGTGTACAGCGATATGCATAGAGGACCGAGTCAACCAGATGAGCCCAATTTGGAGCTGGTTCATCGTCCAGGCCTTCCATCCCATGTATTTGATCCATGATAGTTCGTTTGAGTGAGTTTTTGAAGGTCTGAACTAATCGCTCCACCAGGCCATTGGATTGGGGGTAATATGGGGTCGACCGGTGGTGGTTAATGCGCAAGATCTCCACCAAATTCTCCATGATCTCAATTATCGAAGCCAGAACCATGATCCGTACGCAGCGACTCTGGGATCCCATATCTGCAGCAGATATTATGATAAACGAAGTCTGCAATAGCCGGCGCATCGATCTTTTTAGAAGCTCTAGCTTCTGGCCACCTAGAAAGCCACTCCACAGCCAAAATAACATAGATATCTCCAGTAACCGGGTCCGGGGGAAACGGCCCTGCACAATCAATAGACCAATAGCTCAACACATCTGAAGGATTAACCTGATATACAGGTACTTCAAACCGATTTGGGGCTGAAAGCCGCTGACAGCTAGCACAACCCTCAATGTATTGCTTGATTACCTTCGAAGCGCAAAGGACCCAGTATCTAAGCTTGAAGTAGTTGTATACGGATGCCACCCCACGATGGCCGAATCCGTCATGTAGTTCCTTCAGAACAGGGTAGACCTCCGTAGGGGATTCCAGAACCTGCAGCTTCAATGTTTTCTCCAACTTCCACACCATACCGTCCTCCAACTTCAACTTCTTCCCTAACCACCTAACCCACCTAGCGATCGTCTCATCGGGAGGCACAAATCCAGTCTCCAAGAACTTCCGCACATGGGGCAAAGCACTAAGCTTAGCTTTATCCTTAGCCGAGTATGCTGGATCGTGCAAGGTATGAATATTCCCCATTTCTATAGGGTTGCTGGTATTCGTAGGACTGTCAGTATTCGGGAGATTGTCAGTATTCGGCAGATTGTCAGTATTCGTGGGATTGTTAGTATTCGGCAGTGCAGTTAGAGGCATGTCAGGCTGATTGACCAATAACTCCACCTCGCGCTTCGGCAAGCAAGATACCACCTTCGTCAAACACCTTGAAGACTCGCCGACCTCCGCTGGGAATGCCGACATACACCAGGTAAACAAGACTGATCTAGGCTCGAAGCCAGGATTACCGAAGCCTCCAAATACCAACTGGCTGATTGTCGCCTTAGTATCCAAAGCCACCCCTCCGTCTTCAACCACAACCATGCGAGAAAATGTATCAGCAATCATCTTTAGCCCTGGAATCCACTCAACCTCAAATCGGAAGGCTTGCAACCCTATAAAGTAACGGTTGAGCACTGGGTTAGAAGAGTGCCGATTATC
>ML121546.1:603941-617632 GCA_003788615.2 Terfezia boudieri ATCC MYA-4762
TAAATGGCATGTCCTGAAAATGCGAACGTCCCTCGAGAACTGCTCGGGGACGTGAGAAGGAAGGGGTCAGGGACCGAATCCGAAAGGAAGTCTCACCCATTAACTCGGAGCAAGAAAGGCGTTTCAGGATTTCCTAGACGCCCTTCGGAAGGGACTTGTGATGCTCCTGCAGCTCCTTCGAGCGGGAGAGCTGAAGCTGGAATATAAACTCCTGCCGGTCAAGCAGTCTCGGGGAGGAGAAGGAGGTTGCTGATGTTAGGATGCAAGAGTGTGGGGATTCGGAGTTCGGGGATATGGAGTTTCGGGATATGGAGTTCGGGGATATGGAGTTTCGGGATATGGAGTTCGGGGATATGGAGTTCGGGGATATGGAGGGGATGCGGGTGGTTGGGGTTACGGATGATCTGACGGATTTGGTTTTCTATAACAGGAATTCCTTCACTTCCTGAAGCTGCCTAGAGGAAGACCCAATAGAGACAAACTATGGGTTTAGGCATTACGAGAGTTTTCCGATCTATAAGGACATATGGAACCGCCCAGTCATCATCCGTTGCTTCTGCTTCCTATGGTCATGCATGGACGACGGTGACATCTCCGATTCGGGTTGATGTTCAACCCACTCTTGGAGACAAGGCCATAGAGGTTATTCAAGTGACCTCGTCGACGTGTCACCACCCTGCTGATACTAAGTCGTCCATTTGGTCGTGGATTGACGACCTTCTTCCGAAGTTTACGGGAAGTACAGGGCTTGCTCGAACATCTTCATAGGGATAAGCTAGAGGACTGTGTTGTTAAGCTGGGGTGCCAACTACGAGTCGTCCGACTCGATCTCAACCTAAGGATGGCGACCTTAGGTGAGCTATTTTTCCGAAACCCTCACCAGGGGAAGGCGCCGGTACACTGGTCCGAAACATGTTCCCGGCCGTTCAGACGCACCCCGAGATTTACGTTCCGCCAGTCCTCGTGGAAGGGACTGACCGAGTTTTTCGTCTATTCCTACTGTCGGTGCCTTCTCCTCAAGACCTCCCTACATTGCCGCTCACAATTATGACTTGACCACCTAGCTGACCTGTCTAGAACGAGATATACGGATTTCGGTCCCGTATGTCGTCTACTCACGTCTTTCTTCCTGCCCAGTTTCCTTCGAAGCTTCCTATTCCTGCCATCATTTCTATCCTTTCTTCTTCGTTACAGTCAAAACGCCGAAACTTCCCGTGCTCTAACGACTCACAGCCTTCTACTTCCGTCGTGTTGTCGTCGATGCCGTCGGCAAGGTTCCGGTTAGTCCGGTTGTTGTTGTTGTTGTCGTTTTAGTCATGTTAGCGGCTGAGAATGGTCGTCCGAAGGTCGTTCGGTTGGTTGTTCCGAAGGTCGTTCGATTAGGTGTCCCGAAGGCTGTTCGGTTAGTCGTTCGGTTAGGCCGTAAGGTTGTCACCCCAGTTCAAGCGGGGGTCTATGGATGGACGATGTTGACGGATTTCGGTCCCGTGTATAGGTGGTTGACGTGTCTCGGGTCCGCCGTTTTGTTGTTGTTGGTGTTGTTGTCGGAGTTGTCGTCGTCCGACCCCACTTACGGCCCATGGTCTTATTGGGTTTGGCGGCCTTGTTGTTGTTGTGATGGGGCCGCTTGATGTGTCTATGTATGGGAGAAAAACAATTAAACGGACGAGGAGGAAGTAAACGGTTAGGATAATCGGGAAGGCGGGGATAACAAAGACGTCAACAAAAACTTCTTCTTCACCTACTCGTTAGGTGCCAACATCGCCTTCCACTAGTTTTCTAGCTCAATGGGAATATAGTACAAGAATGAGTTTTAGCGCTCTTCGCGCTTCACAAAAGAGAGGGAAGAGGTAGACTAAGATACGAACGTCTCGGCCACCCGTAGGACGTAAGGGAATGGTTCAGGGGGCCACCCGTTTTGAATGAATGACAAACCCTATGAACGCGAAACAACTCAAACCATGGATACTCGTGTCAATTTCGAAACTTAAACTGCAAACAATCACCAAGACTACATCGGAAGCAACACCGTTTACCGAGATTCTACGTCGGAGAACCAATAACGAACCTGTACGCAAAAAGACAAGGACTTCTACTATGGATATTCAAATACCTTTTCCACATACAACACCTCACGCTGTCGAAATTCACGATTCCCAGTCTGGCCAAACGACAGTAATGCCAATGCCAAGGCGTTGAAGGTATCCAGTTTGGCTGAACGAGCGGGGTAGATATGAGAAGAGACCGAGAGAAACTGAGAGAACTGAGAGAAGTGAGAGAAGACTGAGAGAAAGAGAGTTCGGAGAGCTGGTCGAGAGTCGAGACAGACAGAAAGGAGAATAATACGACGCTTACGTTCCTGGAGAACTGGTCGAGGCACAAAGAACAGACTGATCAACTCGAACACGTGATGGGTGCCACTGTGGTGTGATGATGTTTATTCTCTCTCAAACACAAGGCATAAGGCCTTCACGAGCGCCAAGGCTCGGATCACTCTGACTAATCTAAGCTAACTAATGATGGGGCTTATCCGCCCCACAATGTCCGCCGTATAACTTATCCGACTTGGAGTGAATGTGGAGGATACTCCTCAGTACATTGATGAGGACTGAGGGGGTCCGATGATGTCTGTACAATGCTTGGTAATCTAATGTTCCCAAGTACTGTTGGGGTAGTTTCCTTGAAAACATGTTCGGTGAGTCCATTTGTGACTCTAAGTACAGCATCGACACTGTACTTCCGAGGTCGCTTCAGGGTACCCGACAGCCTGTGAGGATCTGGTGTCGCCAGTTTCTTGGGGATGCTCGATTGCAGTTCTTTCCCGGGGTGTTTTTTTCACAGATGTCGGCCATAGTGGCTAGCCACAGTGAACTGATGGTTGCAAAATTGACACCGCATACTCTCCTATCAACTATGTAAGTTCCATAATAATTGCATGCGGAGTGGCTTTCACATACACGATTAGCAGAATGGGTAGAGACTCGATAGGGACTCTCTCGGTATTCGGCAATACTGCCTTGTTTGAAGTGTTCGGTGCAGACTCGATGATATTGGTATGTAACTGGAGTCTATAGTAACTGCTGGTTGCAAAAATTAACACCTCGTACTCTGCCACCAACAAACTAAGTTCTATAAAAATTAGGGGCGGAGTGGCTTTTACATACAACAATTGGCTAAATAGGCAGGGTCTCCATAGGGACTCTCTCTCGGTATTCAGCGACACTGCCTTGTTCAAACTGTTCAGTGCAGACTCAATGATATTGGTATGTAACTGGACTCTATAGTAACTGCTGGTTGCAAAGATTAACACTCTGTACTCTGTCACCAACAAACTAAGTTCCATAAAAATTAGGGGTGGAGTAGCTTTCATATACAACAATTGGCTAAATAGGCAGGGTCTCCATGGGGACTCTCTCGGTATTCGGCGACACTGCCTTGTTCAAACTGTTTGGTGCAGACTCGATGATATTGGTATGTAACTGGACTCTATAGTAACTGCTGGTTACAAAAATTAACACCCCGTACTCTGCCACCAACAAACTAAGTTCTGTAAAAATCAGAGGGTGGTACACATACAACCATTGCCTAAGTATCTCGGGACTTAGTGGGCAATCAGACTAGCTTAGTGGGGACTCTCTAGTTTGAATCCTTGGGGCGCAAGCTGGACGATAGTGGTCTAGACCTAGACTCTATAGTTCCGCAATTATTGAAGTCCCACCGCACTAGGTATGTGGTCCCAGGTTGTATAGTATTAGTGGGTATGTAATCCACGGCACACATGCCATAACGACTGTAGGTGAGGCGTGCAATATAGCCTGGTAGTGGTTTGGAATCCATCTTCTTGTGGGAGTCTCAGTAGTATGAAACTGTCAGAGTTGTTGTTGTATAATGAAAGAAATCGAAAGAGGAGAAGAAAGGAGAGACTATTCTTTCAATGATGCCAAGACAGCTCATTATATGCACAAAGGAAAATTGTTGTTGGTAGCCTCATATTGCAATGCGGTCTGAGGAAAGACATTGAGCAAAAAGAGGCTATTGTAAAATGGTCTGAGGTAAGACATTTACGTAAAAGTGTTTAATGTAAAATGTTTAGATGTTTGAAGCCCAGATGTGCTTTCTGACAGTAGGTTGAAAGGATATAAACGTTTCTAGCTCCCAGATGTTTATAATGATGGGTAAAACGATTCCATACCGTACCTTCTCTAGTCTCATACCCCTCTGCTAGTTGTTTGTACCTCTCGGTTGGTTCAACAACCTCACACTAACCTCAGTAGGAAGTTGTAGGCCAATGTCATTCTAGGGATGGTTAGGCACAGGCACGGTAGGTGCCAACTACTGGGAGACTAGTCTGCCTGCCAACTTGATCATCGGTTACTATTCTAGTTGCATGACATCGAATATGACAGATGATCAAAATTCTTGTAGCCTCATAACGTAGGGCCACAAACTTGGTTATCCAACTAGACTAGGCTACATATGTGCCAACCAGACTACCACTAGTAGTGCTATATCCCAACATCCCCTCCCTAGTCTTGCTATAATGGACGGCAGAATTCTGTCCGGTATAGCTAGTCTGGTTGCAGTATAGCAAAGGTTCCGGTATAGAAAATGGCGCTAGCTCTTAGCACGGGGCTGACCAGTCACGTGAGTTTTGAGAATTCACCTAATATGAATTACATTAAGCCTAACAGAGTAGATTATTCAGCAACCAGACATGTCTCGTCCGGTATAGCAAGAGAGAAATGTATGGGGACAGGGATAAGAAGACCCTTGTACTCCTCCAGCACTCTGTCCGGTCCAGTATTGTATGGCTATCCGGTATAGGGAGAGGGAATTTGCTGGTAAGAAATCCTGAAGCCTCTGGTCCGTCTGGTATTACACGGGATCCACTATAGCGAGGTCCGGTATAGCAAGAGTTGACTGTACCAACGTCCATTCCACATCCATTCCTAAACCAGACTAGTCTCCCTAGTGTCGATCAAACCCTGAGACTACTATAGAGACCAGACTAGAGATCTTGGTAGTCTGCTTAGATTTTGGATACCAGCAAGGATACGAGACTAACTACTGATATTGCTGTCGCTGTTAGGAAGTGGACGTCAAAGGGCAATCTGGGTGCCAAGGTTATGCGCTAGACTATATCAAGCTATTGCCCATAACGTCCATTTCCCAACTAGTCTAGTTCCTTAAAGTCACTTTGTGACATTCACCACCAAACTTTAGTCTCGACAAACCTTTGATATCATAGTCAACTGCATAAAGAAACAAAATGGCCGTTAGGGTGACCTCAAAGGCCAATCACATCTAGCTAGGGGTATAACTTAGACCAAATCAAGTAATCCCCGATAATGTCCATTCCCCAACTAGGCTAGTCCTGACTATTTTTATATTCGCTTTATTACATTCGCTCCGTTACATCGATCAAACTTTGGCCATAATTCTCCGTACACTGAAGTTCTTTGGTAGGTCCAACTCGTAAAAGAAATGGTGGCCATGAACAAGTCCTTATCCTATTTATGACAGTACCGTCTTCCCCCTTCATAGTCCTTGAACATCCCTAAAGTTCTTGAATAGCCATAACAACCTGCTGTCATACCATATTTGAGATATCGTGACAGAAGTTTACGAAACGGCAAATACAAAGTCCATTTAGTTCTCTATTCTATTGTAAGCAGACTCAGAGTGGCCGTGCACCTACTGGCACTCCCACTAAGATCTACCTAGTCCAGCTAGCCATAGATTGGCTATGTCAACCACTATGTCAAATGCTGCCAAAAAGGAAACTACGAGACAACGAAGATTCGGAGGATGACCATCACGTAATACGGTCCAACCATGGACATGCAAAACTGGTTGGATTTTTCGAGGAAGAAGTTCCAGAAAACCTGTATGGGCTCTGGAGGCGAGATGTTGCTCACATAATGAAACAAGATGGTATCTACGGACCCCAAAGGGCTGGAACGGACGCATGGACTACCTTTCTCAAGCAAGCTACAGCTCTCCCGACGATGGCCCCTATCGGTCAAATTAACTACCTAACTAATAAGTCCCTTAGCTACACGGTCAATATCTTGGCCCAAGACATTACTAAGAAAGTGCGTAGCATGGCTGTTATTAGAGATAAGGTAGTGAAAGCTGCACGAGAGGCACATGCAGCCAAATTTCCAGATGATCCCAGCCTCCCAATACTCGGTAAGGCTCTATAACGGAAAGGTGTGAAAGGGAAGCAGGAAGATGACTGGGGTGAGGACAAGGACGAGGACGAGGATGAGGACGCAGAGGAACCGAGACAGACTTTGAAGGGGCCTAAGTGCATCGTGGGGGGAAGTAAGGGTATTGGATATCTAAAACCAGTATTGAAGGGGGATAAAGGGATAGTGGAGGTAGGTACTAAGGGGATTGTAAGACCTCAAGGGACATGAACATCCAAGAAGGTTCTGCACATTGAAGAGGACGATGAGGAGGAGGAAGAGGATGCTCCTAAAAATATCAAGACAAGAAGCGGGACCGGAAGTGTAGGGGGAGGTAAGGGGATTGTGAGACCTCAAGGGACATGAACATCAAGGAAGGTTCTGCACATTGAAGAGGACGATGAGGGGGAGGAAGAGGAAGTTCCCAGAAATATCAAGACCAGAAGCGGGACCAGGAGTGTAGGGGGAGGTAAGGGGATTGTGAGACCTTAAGGGACAAGAACATCAAAGAAAGTTGTGATCATTGAAGAGGACGATGAGGAGGAGGAAGAGGATGCTCCTAAAAATATCAAGACCAGAAGTGGGACCGGGAGTGCAGGGGGAGGTAAGGGGTTTGTGAGACCTCAAGTGACACAAACATCAAGGAAGGTTATGGATGATGAGGAGGAAGAAGGGGCTCCCACATACATCAAGACTAAAATCAGGACAGGAAGTGTAGGGGCAGGTAAGGGGATGGTAAGACCTCAATGGACACGAACATCCAAAAAGATTATGAATGTTGAAGAGGATGATGAGGAGGAAGAGGAGATTCCCACATACATCAAGAGCAGAAGTGGGAAGGTGAGTGTGGGAGGGAGTAAGGGGATTGTGAGAGGGACACGAATATCCACTGGTAAGAAAGTTATGAACTTTGAAGAGGACGATGAAGAGGAGGAGGAGGCTCCCGCATACATCAAGACCAAAAGCGGGAGAAAGTATGTGGGGGGTTCTAAGGGGCCAATGGGGGGTCAAAGGTCAAGTAGATCAAAGGGAATGGTCAAAATGAGTGCCGTTAAGATCACAAGGGTTTACCGGGAGGAGGAGAACGAGGAGGAGGAGGAGGAGGCGGCGGACGAAGAGGGTCAGGAGGAGGAGGTCGAGGAAAACAAAGTCGAGGAGGAGGAGGAAAAGGAGGTCGAGGAGGAGCAGAGTAGCACAGGTGAGCCCATTCAAAGCAGTAGCAGTGATGAACAGGGACAGGGAGCACTAAATGTGAAGACAACTGTTGGAGCTGGTTGGAGGAAGGGACTGGGGAAGGTCGTGCAAAAACAAGTGAAGGGAGCGAAAAGGGTATAGCTAGAACTGCTGATAGTAAGAGGATGGATCAGTGAGGGATTTTTGTTGGATTTGAGTTTGAATTTTCATCTAGTATGTGGGATATTGTTAGTCATTGATTTTGATGTGTTTGAGAAGGAAGGATTATTGGTATAATGTATTGGAGGACTTGTTTCGCATGAGCAATGTTTTTGGAATTTTTTTTTTGGGGACAGTAGGGGAGATCGACGGTAGAGAGAATATATGAGACATCAATGCAGTGGAGGATTTTTATGGGTTTGACCAGGAGGGATTGTGAGTGTCATAGTAATATTTTAGAAGCGGTTTTTTTTTTTTCGATGTTGCTCGGAGATTATTGTTGGTAAGTGACAGATGGTAAGTGTTGGGACTTGTAAGTCATGTTTCAGGAGACTGGTTTGCTTTTCTGTTCTGTACCATTGGGTTAAGCTGTGGACAGACCGTTAGAATCCAACCTGGTATTGATAATATTGTGCTCATATCGATTGAGAAATATTGTATATGAGATGCTTTAAGATGACCATAATATCCACTGAGGGCTTCTTGCAGAAGAGCAGCTCACGATGGTAGCAACACGAAAGTCAATGACTAAGCCAGAAGCCAAAGGGAAAGGTAAAGAAATCACCTGTAAGCGGGGTGCAAGCTGCGACCTCAGAGACGACACAACCAAGTGGCAATCGGTCAATACCAAAAAGTCTTCCAGCAGACAGTTAAAGTCGAACGGCAAGGGGCAAGCAAGCACAAGTAGTCCCGTAAGTGAAAGTGTTCAATAATTTCGTCAATTGTAGCTAATTGGTCGAGTGAGTTATATAGGTTTCGTCGGCTTTTCAGGCTATGATTAATTTTCTGGAGGTAGGAATTTGAGGAAGATTGAAAATACCAGTACTCACATAGTAGTGTGACAGGAATTATCATCCAGCAACGAATCATCTGGGTCCTTAAGAGGTCGACACAGAGGCACTAGAAGTCAAGGCAATTCGAGCTTCACTATTGCGCAAATTGGAAAGGTAAACAAACAATTCCCCAAGATTATTCAGGAGATGTACTTACTTAAATCTTAGCAGTCTGGACAAGGCTCTTCACAGTCGCGCTGCGAGTGGGGCAGTTCTGACACAAACCAACCACGATCGTCACCCGTACCTAGCATCGAACTAGATATCCATGATAATGATAAGAGACTGAACAGACCCAAGAAGCGACTGACAGGGGCCAAAGCAAATTCATGGTGAAATCGGAGCTTCATACAGTTTGATGGCATAACAAAGGCTGTTGTGTGTAACACTGCAAATTGCATTGAGAGGATCACCTTTTTTGAGGAGCCATTGCCAGACGCTGATCGTACAGAATACATTCTGGTACAGGTGTGGAAGGAAGCCGAAATCGAGTGCAAAGTGGATGATGAGCACACAAGTAAGATTGATGCATATGTAAGTGAGGTCGTAGTAATTGTTGGAGAAGACGCTGACAGTTGTTTCCAGCTGCGGAGTATCCAATCTCGTACAAGATCACATCTGGTCTATGAAGCCAAGTGTTATATTGCTAAACTATACGAATTCGATCAAAACTGCAGTTCTGAGTACATTCGCAAGAGAGTCAGTTGGTTGTTGAATAAAGATCGTTTGACCTGCCAACGTGAAAAAGGACCAGTAAGTAAATTTATAGGGAAGGTTTGACACCAGAGACGCTGAGAAACTGGGGGTGATTCCAGAGATAGGGTCATAGGTTCAGAGTGACTGAAGGGGCACGATTTATTCATCTGAATTTCTTTGACGGAGTAAAGAAACTAGGCAATCAAGACCTGACATTTATAAGTAGGATTAATGGTCCATTCATCTGCCTGATATTTGCGACACTGCCATATGCACTACTTATATATCAGACTGGGATATTCCAAGATGGGGACTTTTTCAATTATACTAATTTCTCTTGTAAGTATAGGATTATAGGTGTTAGAACTGAAATGCTAAAGTCTTACAGTAGCCTTTAATCGAATATTGAAGCAGTGGGAGGGTCTCCCGACAACACTGGAGCAAAGTCTGTTGAAAGTAATTCGGTTAGGGATTCTGGGGCACTGCCAGGTGTATGGGAAAGTACTTCGCTAGGAAGAAGCCGAATCGTATAGTATTGGCAATGATGAACTAGATGAATACGCTAAGAATCTAGTGGAAGATCTCAAAAAGGCAGAACAAACATATCTAATACCCTCTAGGTATTTCGAGGAAGGGTCCCCGACGATACCAGACACAGAAGGTGAGGAGAACAATGTGCCAACCATAGGTGCCGAGAACAATATGGTAGAAGATGGATAAAGTCCGGCAAGGGAAAGATATGATCTGTCATGGGACACTGAGGACGCTGGCAATGAGGCCGTCGAACACGGGGATGAAGAGGTCGAAGATGAGTGTGAAAATCAAAAGGATGATTGTAGAGAAAATGATGATACCGATTTGGAGGACGAGGACGAGGATGACAATAACGATGAGCTGGAAGATGGGGAATCTGAGGATGAGTTGTAGGATACAGATGATGCAGAGTCAGGAGGAATTGTTTTTTTAGAAGTTGAAGATTATAGTGTTGTATATATTTTTGGTCGGAATGTGGGGATAAGGAGGATGACTTGTAGGACACACAAGGTCGGGGTTCGAAATGGATGTTTGTCGGAGGATCGGAATGGCGATGCACAACATATTTTGTCGGAAGAAATGTATTTATTAATTAGAGTAGGATTGAAAGCTAGTGGGTTGGAAACAGAATGGTATTGTGGAATATAGAGCGGGTACTGCTGATGGGCAGAGGATTAATGTTTGGTACTACTTATACCGAGGGGATAGGGGTTATATAGGAATTTAGCGTATTGAGTCAGGAGCGAAACGTACCAACAAGACCCATGTGCAGGTGTAAATTAGCGAGAGCCAAGGGAAAGTCTAGTCTGGTTGCGGGAAAGTCTAGTGCAGTGGGCCAGACTAGGGAAAGTCATGATGCCGCTAGTCTAGTATCGGCGCCGCCTGTCATGAGCTGCATCTGGACGGGGATCCCATGTCGGCGAGGGAGGGGCTGCGTCCGGATGCCAGCAACTACACTAGGTTATGTTCGGACATCAGGGGTCTGTAGACAGGATCTACGAGGGGCTTATGCCAACCAGACTATAGACAGGATGAGTGTGACTCTGATGGCAGATGCTAATAACAGATAATAAACATTGTGATGCAGCCAGACTCTAGAAGTTAGGTGCAGAGTCCTGACATGAACTATGGGAGGTAAACATGGTGGCTGCCAGTGGGATAAAAGAGCCTTGAGACGGACTCTGGGAAGTAGGCATGGCGGGGGCTACTAAACGCGTATTGGTGCCGCAATAGAATACGTATGCAGGAGAGTCCTGAGACTGACTATATGAGGTAGATGTGATGGCACCACCAAAGATGGGGTAGATGTGACGGCGCCACCAAAGATGGGGTAGACATGACGGCGCTACCTCAGGTGGGGTGACGCCTCGGCGCGAACCACAATAGAGCAGCACCAGGGTGACAACCATCGTCCACGAAGCGCCGTTAACTGTCAGTTTATCTTTTAACCATCAGTGGCGTCAGATGCTGCAAAGGCAAACTGATATCGTTTCTGATGAATACAGTGTTTGAAAAACTAAAAAGGAACTCGTGAATTCTCTATATGTTTTAAAACTCTAGAATAATGAGTTGACTAATCCAAAATATTTAGTTTATGATGCAAGTAATGTAGGATTAGGATCTTGGATTGGCCAAGGAATATTAAATCCAACTAGACCATCTTGTTTTGACTCTCGAAAATTTAATCCAACTTAATTAAATTATCCCACTTTCCATAAGGAATTGTTGGCAATTATTAACTCATGAAAATTTTTTGAGGTTCAGCTGAGAGGTCATAAATTTACAATCCTTACCGATTACAAACCATTGGTTACATTCCATACTCAAGTACTGTCTAGCCAGAAGCTTAGACAATGGGAAGATTATCTAATGGAATTTGACTATACTATCTAGCACACTACAGGAAAGGAAAATTTAATAGCAGATGCCCTATCTAGGAAGCATAAATATTAGGATATTCCTACTACTGAGGACAACTATATCTCTACTAATATCGATCCTCCTAATATTATCTATCCTTCTTATGTTTATACTAACGCTATAACTACCTCTCAGAAAGTTACTCTACAAGAAAATATTGTTATTCTAGATAAAATGGTATCTTATGGAGCTATCAATTTCAAGGATGTGGACTGCAACTACAATAAGTGTTGTAGAAGATCTGAAGTAGCAGGAGACCACAAATCTTGCCCCTACCTCGATGATGAGGACTAGACAGAGACCAAAGAAACTGATTATGATATTATGAAAGATGAGGACTCTTCTTCAGAAGAAGAGGCCCTCACGGAAATTCCAGAAGAAATATTTGAAGGGTATGACTGAGTACCTAAACTAGAATACAAGCCTCTAACAGTTCTTGGACTTAGATTTGTTTCTCTTACTAAAGAACAACTTGAGGAAGCATCTAAGGGGAAAGTAAAAGTGGAGGCATTGGCACCAGATATCTCTACCCCCGAAGTCCAAATCGAGGCAACATTTAGGTTAGATGCTGTTGTGATAAGGAAGCTTATTGTCTTGTATTTCATATCATGTATTTTCTATATTTATTGTATTATTATGTAACTAGCGTTTACGGTCGAAGGGATAGCTTTCATCCACCTTCAGCAACTGCCGAATTCAGTAGTTCAACTGCCACGGAATTTGCCATGGTAAATTCCATGCAACTTGCCATTTTGTGGACACCCTCTTGGGCTCCACACTCTCCTGTATGGCAAACCCTCCTCTGGAGGTATGCCAACTATCATTATATATTTCCTTAGTCATTAAGGTCTCTGAACAGCTATATAAAGGCCGCTAGATCCCCTCTGGAATCTATGAGCCTTCAGAGAACCCGAACAGCATCGATCAGATAGATAGAATAATTACAACCGAAGATTATACCTGTTATATTATTGTTCCTTACGGAACACCCCTCTTAGTAATCAACCTACCCTTCTGAGGCAATCCCTCAGCAGAACCGGCATACACAAACATCCGTCCCCAAGCGGATATAGATTATATAAACGGTACCGAATGACTACTGTCTAGTATCATTCATTACATTTTTTTTAACATCCAAAGTTAATCTTTATTAAATAAACCCTCTACATCCAAGGCC
The DNA here is from genome assembly GCA_003788615.2 of Terfezia boudieri ATCC MYA-4762. Classification (NCBI taxonomy): domain Eukaryota; kingdom Fungi; phylum Ascomycota; class Pezizomycetes; order Pezizales; family Pezizaceae; genus Terfezia; species Terfezia boudieri. Next base: position 616,685 of record ML121546.1, read on the forward strand.
TGATCAACCTTAGGATACTTTATATTGCACTCAAGCAAGTGTAAATCAATCCGACTTTATATCAACAATTAGTGTGCGCCACGGGGCAAGTAAAACTCGCCTCGCTCGCCAAGACTCGCCTCGGCGAACGAGTTTTCGGCTGCTAACAAACTCGCCGAGTCGGCTTTTCACAACTCCAACTCGACTCGCGATTAATCGGTGATCTACAGATTACTCGCCAAGCCTTTTTTTTGTTAGATAAAAAAAAATATTTTGTATTCTCTACACCCGAAATGCCTCAATATCATTCCCGAAAACTCGTTTGTTTTTTACCCTACAACATGACCGATTCCATATCACCCATTCCGTACACTGTGCCGATGGATTGCTTGCACTGTCATGGATTGCTTCCGCTGCTACCGATTGCTTGTACTGTCAGGGTTTCATGGATTGCTTGTGTCACGGATTGCAATCTTCCGCTGTCACGGAATGCTTTCTCTGTCACGGATTGACTGCTCTTGTCACGGATTGCTTCCTCTTGTCCAAAATTTGCTTCTACCCTCTACGTATTATGGGCACTCGTTACTTATCTTCAACTCCACGCATTCTCCCACCCGCCCATGAACCATAGTCTTGTAGTAATCTCCACAAATACTATATTACGCGGCCAAACAAAAATCCTTTCCCTAAATATCCCAAGTAATCACTGGAGAAAAACATCCTGGCATCCCACCAAATCTCATCCTAATACCTAACATAAAAACAACAATATATAGCATTAGAAGAATATGAAACACCGTCAATCACTCTTAATCATTATTCTAGCACACATCCTTCCTACCCCTCTGCCTAAGAACCCTACAGAAAATCCTCCCATAGTTGAGAAATAATCCACGAAGTATACAACGAATCATGACACAAGAATAAACTCTTCAAACCCAAAAAGTATCCGTGAATAATCTCTAAAAC
>ML121546.1:617702-657444 GCA_003788615.2 Terfezia boudieri ATCC MYA-4762
TTTTTAGGCTATATTCAATACTCTCATAACAGGCATACTGCAAAGGTTGGTGGATATATTGAGATATCTCATGCATGCGGGAGGACACCAATGCCGATCGTCACGTGGTTGTCGATCGTTATGCAGTTAGTGATACTAGCACTTACAGTAGTGGGCTGAGTGGGTCATGCCACTTTTCTTATTATCTGCTATCTCATTACCTTTGGAAAGTCTATATCGTCGGCCTTAACTACCTATTAATTTGTATATTTATAGCTTCTAGATATGCTTGACTTCTTACATAACCTTCGAAGTCCTAAATTCCTAGAAAATAGGAAAGCATATAAGCATGGATTTCTCAATAAAACCCTCTTCAAGGGTCGTTGTACCAACTAGACTAGATAAGACTAGATTTCTAGTCTAGTTAGTACAAGATTTCTTGCATATATATATATAAGGCATGAATGTATGAATTTATATATGGCTAAGGCTGATTGCTAGGACTGAAGATATGAAGTGTCAGGACACTGTTGCAGCGTGCTAGTAGTGTCTAGATTATGTTACTACTGTATAGAGTATCTAAACCCACTAGAATTTGCTTTTATTATCTATATTGTATTGTCTTCGGAAAGTTTATATTGTTGTCCTTGACAATTGGGCTTAGCAACTTTGGTTTTTATTACTTTCCTTCTTCACACTTTTCTCTTTCCTCTTTATCCAATATCTTGTATGATTTTATGAGGCATATTTAGCTATATTAGAAGAATTAGAATAAGTATTAGAGCGAGTATTAGAGCGAGTATTAGAGTGAGTATTAAAGTGAGAGTAGGAGCAAGTATTAGAGTGATTAGAGTGATTAGAATGATTAGAGTAAGTATAGAGTGAGTATTAGAATAAGAGTAAAAGTGAGTATAAGAGTGAGTATAGGAGCGACTATTAGTATACACATATTCTATGTATATATCTATTGCCTAATACTTCCAGTATACTTATATTCATACTTAAGTACATATGTATATTCATATGATGTGAAGTATTCCTTTATATAAGTACAGCAAATAGCAAACAGTTATCTATTACTATTACCCGTAATTTGTATTTATGATATATTTGTAGCTACCCCATATCTGTAATGTATTCTAATCTTCTTGGTATCTCTATTGTACTACTATTATATTTAACCAACTTCATATATTAATATCATACTGCTAATATATTTAACCCACTTCAGGTCTCACTAAACTATAGAGTTATTGTAATCTAGGATTGCTATAGTATTCTCAAAAGTATATGGTATGACATAATTTTATTTGTAAGGCTAATAAAGTTTAGCTACCTAGATAATACTCATTGTAATTATAGAAAAGCAGAATCACCACCCAAGTGATAACATCTACCTTTTTGGTACTGTACCTTTAAGATATTCTAGTACAATTTTAAGTTACTACTTTTTTTCCTAGATATTGATATAAATAAAATACTTCCAATATTATTGAAGAAGTTAATTTAGACTTCAAAGCCCTTAAAGAGCTTCTGATAGTAGATCTTCTGTAAACTCTTTGGTATAAAGTCATAAGCCTATAATATTAGTATTAGTAATAATCAGCTGTATGATCCAAGTAATATATACTATACTACCTATTAGAGTTTAATAGCTATTAAATTACAGCTTGCTAACATTGAGTTCAAGTTATAAATCCTATAGAAGGTTACATTAAAAACATACTTTATAAAACTCAATATCAATATATAAACCTCCAGTCAAAATTATATACCTCCTATAAATACCAAAAAAATAATATTTTATATACATATGTATTTGCTCTTATTTTATATTATAACTACCTATTTCCCCTTATATTTTTTCTACAATTCTATTTAATCCAAACCTAGCGAAATACCTATTCAGGCTATTCTACTAATTTCTATCCTATTATATTTGGCCCATATATACTACAAGTAGCCTCTCATCCTGAACCTTACTCGGACTCAGACTCAGAAGCAGAAGAACTACCATATAATGCTCCTTATACTTACATCCCTCAAGGATGGCCTAAGAAAGAATAATATTGGCATAGTGAAGCTTACCAGTATATTCTCAGAGTACAAGAATACCTCTACTCTATATATAGTTAGCTTGAGTATAACTCATATATATATCAGACTCTTTATAATTAAGTTCTTTGTTTCATAATTCTTCTTTGTAGTTAGCTATTATTCTCACTCATATTTTTATGTTGGTTACTTCTTATTATGTTTATTACATTATGGTATTTTAAACCTTATGAATAGGTTATGGTATTATAGAAATTATACTCCTATCACTATAACATTAAAAACCTTTGACCTATAGTTAATATATTCTGCTAAGACAGTATAGTCTCAGCCTATCTATAATAAGTGTACTTGATATAGTTTCCAATATGTAGTAGAAGTGGTATATACTTAGTGTAGTAGACTCTCGCTCTCCTCTCTTTATTATGTGCATACTTAGTAGTGTATCTACTATTATAGTGATAATCTTTCTATCCAATCTATAACTATCCAGCTCCTATTGTTTGACTAGGGTTGGCTGAAAGCTGTATAATAAGCATTGAAATCACTACAGATAATACTTCTTCCACTCTTGTGTATGCTGTATAGACCAGTTGTTAAATCCTCAAGTAAATCTGAACCATTCATGTATACTTTAGTTATAGTATTCTTCTCTACCTTGCTGCTGCCCACCCCTCTGCTTTGGGCTTTTGCTGTCACCTTCTTTAGTTGTATAGAGGCGTAACCTACTACCTGTGTATGTTGGTTGATAGCAGTGACTCAGCGGAATGAGGGGTGGTTTGTCATGCCTAGGTTGCCGCTGATGTTGAAGATTCTTGCCTCTCCTACGAAGACGATGTCTACTCCCTTGCTGACTTCCAGAAAGGTGTGAGTATTGATGTCACTGCCGTTGACATTGCAGTCGACGCTGATTGTGTGTGTCTTTTCCCCTCTCCTCTTTCTCGAGTCTAGTTTCCCCCCCTCTCCGCATGTCTTTCCCCCTGATGCCTTATTCCCCTCTTCTCTCCTTTCCCCCCCTCTCCCCCTCTTTGATGTTTTCTGTCGGTCTACTAGACATGGGGCAGCCCATGCCCAGAACTGGACCCTAAATGTCTGCACGTCTCAACCTGGTGACCGTTCTGTCCGCAGTGGGTGCAATATGTTGCCGGCGACCTCCTGCAGTCCCGACCATCGTGGCCGTTTCTTCTGCAATAGTCGCAGTTGGGGGCCCATCTTGCCACTCTAGGTTGTGGCGCTGGGCTATGGGATGGACGCTCCGGGGCTGTGACTATCCGTCCTTCTCTGTCCATATAGAAAGCCCGGTCCCCTACCCTCTGGCATATACATATCTGTTTTCCCTCATAGTCGATCGGGAGGTCGCATTTCAGGGCGATGAGGTCGGAGCGATATACTGCGAACCTTAGCGAGCATCGTGTCCCCTCATAGCTCCCTTCTCTTCCTTGAACTAGCCATCTGGGGGTTCTTCCGGCGAGCCTCAACCCTACCTTTTCTGCTATCTTCCTTGCGCGGCTGCCGCTATATTCTCCTGTCTCCCCTTGTAACTCTACTGCAACAAGTTCAATGATGTCTCTTGTAACCGTTGCTACCTCATCGTCGCGGGGATGTGGACACGCTATCATTTCTCTCCTGACCTTTGCTGTGAGGTGGACGAGGTCCTGTGAGCTGAGACCCTTCGCATGTCTCACTACTACCTCTCTGACCGACGGATACTTCCGATCGGCATATACTGCCGTGGCGTGAACCTGGTTCCCGACGACTTTGGCTTTCTGGTTGAACTGTGTGATCCAGTTCCTCTTCCATGCCTCCATTGCTGGTCCTTTTGGTGGTGCGTATGGGAACTTGTCTACGAGGATCCTCGATTGCTCCGCATGCGGTGTTTGTTCCCATAGTATCTCGTTGCTGTTCTTGCAGTTATAGAGCGGTTTGACCAGGGGCTTTAGCTTCTTGCTGATCTCGTCCAGTCTAGATGAGTTGGCCTTGATCGTGGTGCTTGACTCCCTCACCACCTCTCTAGCCTCCCTCGCTACATCCTCCTGTGCTCATTGCGCACGTTCCGCTCTCGCCAGATCTCTCTTAATCCTGGCTGCCTCCTGGCTCATACCCTCTACCTTCTTCCCTTTGCTACCGATGAGACCGACTCTATCCCTGTGCACCAGCGTTACATCTGGGTCTGCGTCTGAGTGTGGTCCCGGCTGTGGTGTTGGTCGCCTCCGTTTGTCAGCTGCTGCTACCTCCTCCTTGTGCTCCTTTGAAGCCAAGTGCCTCTCCTCCAGTTGGCTGATCTCTTCTGATAGCTGTCTCGTGCTCCGGGACTTTTCCTTCCCCTTTCCCTTGCTGTCTCTTCTAATTGCCGCTGGGCCCGTCGGTGGACTAGTGTCTGGTTCCTTCTCCTGACTTTTTTTTTTTTTTTTTTTAAATACTCAGTACTCCTTTTCAATCCCAATAAGGGGACTATGAGGAGCCACCCGGAAACCCGGGTGGATTCAGAACGAGGCAAGTTAGTCTGCCAGGTCCGCCGCGCGCAGAAAGCAGAAGACTAAATACAAATATTGCATACCAGGAAAATGTGTGAATCCGAACAAAACTGTGTGACTAAGAACATTGTGTAATATGAAATTCGTTACACGCAAACCCCCCTGCTGTCATTAACCGGCTGGTGCCAGATGACCTCGGAAGGCCTGACTGGAGTCTGCGTAAAAGTATGTCACCACCGCCCCCTTCTTAGATGTGGCGCCCGAAGAGCTTCCTGTACAAACACCCGAAAAAGGCCTCCACCGCGTCCCAGTCCTCCTCCCCCTCCTCTTTTATCCATATTGGACGATCTAGGTCCTCCCATTCTCTTATGCTGCCTAGACCCCGTCTCTGTTCGCGGTAAATGGGGCACTCGAATGTGATATGGTGCCCGTCCTCCGAGTGGTGTCCGCACTCGCACCTGCACGAGTCCGCCTTCCCTATCTTGTATAGCCAACCTTTCTGGGGCCCTCGGTCGGTCCGGAGCCAGGTGTAGGCTGACAGGGCGTGGCGATTCCAGTCACCTCTCCTTATGCCAAACCCTGGGGCCGACCTAGTTTTGGCGCGAGCGGCCTTTGATGCCTGTCTGATCCCTCCCTCGGTTACTGTAGGTTCCTGGACAGTGAACTGCCCTCGCGCGGATGCGAAGGCAGCCAACTCGTCCGCCTCCTCATTGCCTTTAATGCCAATGTGGGAGCGGACCCAAGAGATTAAGGTGTCGTAGTGGTTGGCATGGCGCTCTGCTAACAGCTCCCCTGTCTCTATCTCGATTCCGCTCCTGGGTGGATTTCCTTGTGACATCTCCATAGCGGATGAGATGGCCGCCATTGAGTCAGAGAGGATGGCAACCATAGGTGAGTCTCTGTGTGTCCTTAACGCGAGGGCGACGGCCTCTCTCTCCCCGTCCGCGACCGTGGCCTCCTCTCCAAGATAGGAGCTTGCCCTTCCGACCGGATTCCCTCTCCTGTCTTCCGATACCGTTGCTGCTGCGCAGTGGCCTTGTCTACCCGTGCCGTCCGTGTAGCATACCCGCCAGCCCTCGTCTAGTAAGCTCCCTATTTTGGCCGCCCAGCCGCCCTTGGTATTTGAGTAAGGGTCAGATGGTTCATATAGAACGTTGAGCGTGAGGCTGCTGGGGTTTGAACAGTCGCAGTTTCCTTCTCCTGACAGGCCAGGCTGTTCCCTGTCACGTTAGTGTCCGTTCCCTGAGGTGGCGAGATCGGGGTGGGTGATAGGGTGACTGAGTCCACGTCGCTTTCCCTGGCTGCGTCGGCCACTGCTTCGGCTAACTTCCTGCGTTCCGCTTCCGCATGTTCCGCCGAGTTTGCTGGTGTGAGGACCATATCCGGGTCCTCCAGGTCCTCGGTGCTCACCATATTGATTACTTGGGTAGCTGTTTGCCGTGGTCGGAACCTTGGGGATGGGATGCTTTTGACTGAGGGTACGGCAGGGGGTACAGCCTGTGGTGCGGCCTTCCCTTTTCCCTTCCCTCTTTTCATTGGTTTGGTCGCGGGGGTCACTGAGTTTGCTGGGGTCGTGATATTTGATGCCGATGATGCGGAGGTTCCTTTTCTCCCTGTGGCGTGTTGCGAGACCGTCAAGCCCTGCTCCTTGACTCCTGTGTTCCAGTTCGTGGGGGCTCCCTCCATGCAGTGGTTGTCTTGAATCCCCGCTGAAACTGTGGCGGCTGGCCATACCGCGTCTGGATTTGCGAGTGCTGCGTGTGTGGTCTGGGGGGTGCGGGATGTGGCGTTGAGGATGCGTGGTGATAGGACCTCGGGGGTTGAGGGGACTGTGATCGGGTTGGACCTACTGTTCCTCTCGACGTTCGTGACTGTACTGGTGATGGCGAGCCTGTCGAGTTTGGCCGCTACGTTCCCTACTCTGCCGGTCATTCTTGTATCCAATCTGTCCATCTTGCCGTCCAAGCTTTCTACTCTTTTCCCGATCTCGTTGCACAAACTGACGAGCTGGTTTTGTGCTGTCAAGATGTGGTTCCTGAGATCGCTCGTTGTCCTTTCCACCTCCCCTATGTTTTCCGTCATCATTTCTCGCAACAGCTCTTCTGCTCTCCGCTGTACCTTCGCTGTGGCCTCCACCTGCGCCGCTTGGATCAATGTCCTGACTTTCTCCAATTCTTCTAGGAGCGCCGGCTGGAGAGGTGTGTCCTCGATCATGCGTTTCTCGAACTCTGGGTCCCCGTATCGTGGTGAGGTGGACCTAGACCTCCTGTGTGTGCTGGACCCTCGGTAGTATGATGAGTTCGATGAACCGAAGCCGTCATATTCGGGTGACTGTGCTCTGGGGGTGGTTTCCCCGCTGTCATCCGATCCTGGATCCGGGGTCGGGGAATCTGGACGGCCGGCGAGGTCCTGGATACCGATGTCGTCGTCTCCGCTGTCCTCCTCGTCCTCCGGCTCCGTTGACCGATCTCTGCATGTGAGGCATACCGCCCTCCGTCGTTCCCCCCGGCATTGGAACGCTTTATTGTGGGGGTTGACCACGATGCTGTCTCCGATCTGCTCCTCGTCCTGTAGCGCTACGAGTAGGGCCTTCTCATGTCGAACATACTCTTCCAGCGTCCTCGTTTCGAGGGTCTCGTCCGTAACTATCAGTTCCGGGACCTCCCCCTGTTCCAGCGCTAGAACTCCCCTTGCCGCCGCCGCGGCTGCTGCGTCTGTGTCTATGTCTCCACATCCGTAGAAACTCTCTAGGCACCTGTAGGCCTGCCCCTCTATGATGACTGCCCTGCTGATCCCTGGCCTTAGCAAATTTCGCACTGGATGGAACCAGACGTCACTGTTCTTTGCCCGTGGGGCCATATTAGTATGAGTGTGGGAATTACAAATTCCCTTATGTCACGGCTCACTAAACATAGACTGAAACTGCGAACTCGTTGGAATGTATGGGCGCTTAGGTACCGTATTAATTCGCAAGTAAGAAAGTACCACTCGGCAGGACAGTATTCGCGTATAAGACAGGGGTAAAACAGCCTAATTTTGGCCGAGATATCCGAATCGTGTTTTAGACAGCAAATTTTTCTTATAAGACAGTAGTATAGTAATATCAACGTTGACTGGCGCAACCAGTGTTTCTTTCACTCATCACCATAACTTGTTGCGATGCCAATTCCACAGGCACCTCGTCCTCCATTACGCTTGGGGAGGAGATCGTATAACTAGATACCAATTATATGTACTACTGTGGAATTTTTTTTTTTCCCGCGGAAATTCTTTTATAAGAAAGTATCTCGTGTTTAAGCTAGTATCGCACATAAGACAGTAAATTTAAGGCCCCTCTGACCGCCCGTTCGTGAATAAGACAGCATTCTTACTTGCGAATTAGTACGGTATTGTTGTAAACTCGCAGGGATTGATTCCTATATCAGCATCCCCAATCCTACTCACTTGTATTCTCTTTCTTTACGCAACGTCCTGTATCTTAGCCGTGCTGAATACATACATTCCTCCTTATCATAGGATCTCTCTATATTCTCTATATCATATCCATAATTCATAGCCCAAGCGCTCCCTGGAATAAGCTCATAGCCATCGCCCCATTACACCTTATTGGTTGCGCCGTTCCCTAAAAACCTGATTTCCCCCGGTGTTACTCTAATTGGATGGCAACGGAGTGTGGGAGTTATCTTTCTCACTATTGGCTGGGGGTGATGCGTTGGCCTGTCCCCCTCGTACGGGATGGTAGAGAAGAATTGCAGGATATCGTGAGAATCCTGACCTTCAAAGTCGAGGGAAGGGTGGAGAAGTGGGCCGCTGAGTGTGAAGTTTGGATATGTTGTACGGCCCGGTGGGCTCTATCGGATAACGTTGTGCTGGTGCCTGGGGGGCCTCTGTATCGTGAGATATCTTCGATGGTGATGGTTTTTTGAAAATTGGAGATAGGCTAGTCTGGTGTGACCTCCTTGCTTTGTCCATACCGCGGTAATTCGAAATCAAGAAGCGGTTCTTAAATTCGAATGTGCTCCGGGGTCTGCATATACCATGTCTCGAGGGCGCTGGGGTAAAAATATGTGACGGAGGTGGGATGCGACGTGACGCAGAGTGGGCTACCTGACGCAGGGCGCTGGAGTAAAAATGTGTGATGGAGGTAGTCCGGTTGGCACAACACCCTCCACACTGATGGAGATGGGACGCAGGTAATCTGGCTTGCACTAGCCCCTCTAACTCTGCTGGACGCGCAAAGGCAGCGACGGGAAGCACCTGATGGACCTGAAGTAACCATGCGTCCTGACGCAGATTTTTTTTTGCTGATGTACCTGTGTCATGTCTGACGCCAGGGGCTTGGATTTCCTGTGCCACCTCTGACAGCAGAGGCGTGTTGATACCTGTGTCTTGTCTGACGCCAGGCTTGGATTTCCTGTGCCACCTCTGACAGCAGAGGCGTGTTGATACCTGTGGCTTGTCTGACGCCAGGGGCTTGGATTTCCTGTGCCACCTCTGACAGCAGAGGCGTGTGGATACCTGTGGCTTGTCTGACGCCAGGGGCTTGGATCACCTGTGCCACCCCTGACAACAGAGGCGTGTCTTATTTGACGCCGGGGGCTTGGATCTCCTGTGCCACGTCTGACAGCAGTGGCGTGTTGATACCTTTGGCTTGTCGGCTACTTGCCTGATGCCACGGGCTTGGATTTCCTGTGCCACCTCTGACAGCAGAGGCGTGTTGATACCTGTGTCTTGTCTGACGCCAGGCTTGGATTTCCTGTGCCACCTCTGACAGCAGAGGCGTGTTGATACCTGTGTCTTGTCTGACGCCAGGCTTGGATTTCCTGTGCCACCCCTGACAACAGAGGCGTGTCTTATTTGACGCCGGGGGCTTGGATCTCCTGTGCCACGTCTGACAGCAGTGGCGTGTTGATACCTTTGGCTTGTCGGCTACTTGCCTGATGCCACGGGCTTGGATTTCCTGTGCCACCTCTGACAGCAGAGGCGTGTTGATACCTGTGGCTTGTCGGACGCCAGGGGCTTGGATTTCCTGTGCCACCTCTGACAGCAGAGGCGTGTTGATACCTGTGGCTTGTCTGACGCCAGGGGCTTGGATTTCCTGTGCCACCTCTGACAGCAGAGGCGTGTGGATACCTGTGGCTTGTCTGACGCCAGGGGCTTGGATCACCTGTGCCACCCCTGACAACAGAGGCAGTTGATACCTGTGTCTTGTTTGACGCCGGGGGCTTGGATCTCCTGTGCCACGTCTGACAGCAGAGGCGTGTTGATACCTGTGTCATGTCTGACGCCAGGGGCTTGGATTTCCTGTGCCACCTCTGACAGCTGTGGCTTGTCTGACGCCAGGGGCTTGGATCTCCTGTGCCACCTCTGACAGCAGAGGCGTGTTGATACCTGTGTCTTGTCTGACGCCAGGCTTGGATTTCCTGTGCCACCTCTGACAGCAGAGGCGTGTTGATACCTGTGGCTTGTCTGACGCCAGGGGCTTGGATTTCCTGTGCCACCTCTGACATTTTTTTTTTTTTTTAAATACTCATTACTCCTATTCAGTCCCAGTAAGGGGACTATAAGGAGCCACCCGGAAGCCCGGGTGGATTCAGGACAAGGCAAGTTAATCTGCCAGGTCCACCGCGCGCAGAAAACAGAAGACTAAATACAAGCATTGTGTAAATCAAAACTGTATAACTGTGATACCAAATGTGTAAGGAAAATCGTAATGCGCAGGCCCCCATGCTGTCACTAACCGGCTGTATGCCAGATGACCCCGAGAAGCCTGACTGAGGCCTGCGAACCCCTCTCCCCACTCCTCCCCTCTCTCCCCTTAATCTCCCTCCACCTCCCCTGACTCCAACATCCCCTTACGCGCCCCTTCCGTAGAGCCTCGTGTAAAGAAAGGCGAAGAAGGCCTCCACTGCCTCCTACTCATCCTCCTCGCCCTCCTCTTTTACCCATATAGGGCGGTCGATATCCTCCCATCTCTCTATCTTCCCTAAATAGTGTCATTGCTGGTGATACAATGGACAGTCGAAAATGATGTAGTGCCCGTCCTACGTGTAATGTCCGCAATGGCAGGAGCTAGAGTCTGCCTTGCCGATGTGATGAAGCCAGTGCTTCTGGGGACCCTTGTCAGTATGGAGCCATGTATATGCTAATAATGTATGGTGGTTCCACTCACACTGCCTTACTCCATACCCGGAGGCCATTCTGCATTTGGCGTGGAGGGATTTGGAGGCCTGCCTTAGGCCCCCTTCTGTCACTGTGGGCTCCTTACCGGTAAACTCCCTCCGAGTGGATGCCAATGCAACCAACTCATCAGCCTCCTCATTTCCTCTAATGCTGATATAGGACCAGACCCAAGATATTGATGTATCATAGTGGTTGTGATGGCGTTCCGCCAGGAGGTTCCCTATCTCAATTTCGATCCCACTCCTGAGTAGTTTGGAGCCTTATGAGATTTCGATAGCCGAGGAGATGCCTGAGGTTGAGTCGGATAGGATAGCAACCATAGGCACGTCCCTATGTGTTTTGAGTGCTAGGGCGATTGCCTCTCTTTCCCCATCCACGACTGTTGCCTCCTCTCCCAGGTATGACCAAGCGCTTATTAGCAGGTTCCTCTTCCTGTCCTCCGATACCATTGCTGATGCCATATGGCCTTGTCTCCCTGTGCCATCCATGTAGTATACCCACCAGCCCTCATCCAGTAGACTCCCTATTTTGGCTGCCCAGATGCCTTTAGTATTTGAGTAATGGTCGGATGGTTCATAAATGACATTGAGCATGAGTCTGCTTGGGTTGGAATACTCACAATCCCCGAAACTAAGGTTGGGGAATTCGAAAGAACTTGCTGAATGGAAGACCCCGCTGATGATATTGCTCCTTTCTATATTTTTTATCATTTCCCTGATCTGTATGTTTCCCATCCGAACCGCTCGTGCCGCCCAGCAAGTGCAAAGATCCGCCAGCTTGCTTTCCAGAGGTTCAACATTGGTAATGAGATGGAGCTTGGCCTTCGAACTCCCATGGTAGACCCCACAGATTTTACATAGCGCCTGGTACTCCAGATACTCCATGTCAGAGATACTACCATTTCTCTACAACTCCACCCCCTATAGGAAGATGGGACGAACAAGACCTGTGTATATGCTCCTGAGTGCGTGAGGAGACGTGCCCTTATTGCTGTTGCCCAGACGTAAGAGGACATCCATCGCTGCTTTCACTTTGTCTGTCCTGGCCTTGATGTGTCTTTGGAACTCGAGCCTGCTATCCACGATAATCCCGAGAGTTGTGATTTGTTTGTTGCATTGCCTGCCACCCCTTTGTCCCTGGAAGTCGAGCCTCATATCCTTAGAGGCATCCCACTTCAGCTTGTCTTTCTCGGCGGCCTTGACCAGAGCGGCGTCAACTTGCTTGACCACCATACCATGCTTTGCTTGTTAGTACTTTAGGGAGGTGATAATGAGGGGATTGATATCATCTACATAGCTGAATAGACACACCTCAGGAGGGGGCAATATACTCATCCTGCGCAGTGTATATGGTCTGAAGATGTGTAATGTGTTCTTGCAGAGCTCATCCGCACTGGTCAGTGTCCTGGAAATGAAGATCAAAAATAGTACCGCACTCAGTGGGCTGCCCTGTAGAGTGCCCTTGTCTAAAGTGCCCCTTCTCCTAACGGAATTATCCCAGACGATATTGAAGGATCTCGGCAAAAGGAAAGAGTATACAAAGTTTGTGATATTGCTTAGGACTCTAGGATACGACATCAAGGCTTCTATCACTCCTTTCCTACTAACATTATTAAAAGCCGACACGATATCCTTTCCTAGGAGTGTGACCCAACTTCCTGTATAGAGTACTTCCTCTGCCTTAGCTAAGCTTAGTATTATGCCACCCACAGCTGACCTATATTTGCAGGAGCCATATTGAAGGGGGTAGAAGAGGGGAGTGTATCTCTGGAGTCGGTCCACCACTACTTTCTCTGCCAGCTTCCCTATACAGTTGGAGAGAATGATTGACCTCTAGCCCTTCATGAGGTTGTAGTCTTTGTTAGGCTTTGGTATCATGACTTAAAACATATCTCTCCATGAACGGGGGACAGGGATGCCCTCTAGCATTCTGGCAATGTCGTTGATAACCTGCTGGTCTAGATGAGTGTGCTTGATTAGTTTCAAAAGAAGGTAGGAGATCCTATCTAGCCCTGGTGTGGAGTTGTTGTGGGTTTTCTGCAAAGCTTTTCAGACCAGTTGGATATTATCATCCAATGCTGCCCTATACGGTGTTGGTGAGACCATAATAATGGGGGGGGAGCTTGAGGGCAAGCTATCCTTGGTGATAAAGTTGTATTCTTGGAAGATTATGCACTTCTCTTCATCTATCCTATTAACCCTACCATCTGCCCTCTTTGAATCCCCGCAGGCTGGTCTGTTGTAGAACGAGTCTCTTGCGATTCTCGCAATTTCCCAAGGGTGGCGATTGCTTTGTTCCTCTAGGAATTTCTCCCAGCAAGCTCTCTTCTTTTTCTAGATTAATTTGTGGAGCCTCCACTGCTCTTGCTTGTATATCTCCTGCCCTGCCTGCCTTGTCGCTTGGAACTGGGTACTGACTTCCCCATCCCACCACTTCTTGCTGTGTGCCGAGGTCTGTTTTATTATCGAAAATTCCCTGGACAACCTGACTAGGATCTTGTAAGACTCGCCGAAGTGGAGAGTGTTGGATTCCAGGTTGCATTCTATGTACTCTTCCCACCCCAAGCAGTTGATAGTTATATATATCTGAGTGTTGGGAATCTGACCCCAGATTGAGCCAGCTAGTAAGCAGTGATCCGAGCCCAGCTAGCTAAGGTTGAGGTTGTGGGCCATCTATATTGCATTGGGGTTTATGAAGGTGAGATCGAGGAGAGAGGATATAACCGAGCCATCAGAATGAGTGCATCAAAACGTAGTGGCATTGTATAGAGTGTACTGACTTAGGGTATTAGTTTCTGCCCATTCCTGAACTATCCTGCCTCTCTCCATGGAAGTGCCACCCCAGGCTGGATGATGGCTGTTGAAGTCCCCCAAGATGCAAGCTTTATTGAGAGTGCAAATGGATGTTAGGTCATCTACGAGGTAATTGGATGAGTGTTTGCCATCTAGGTAGACCTTAGTAATGCCTATTATGCCCAGTGTGACCTTGACAATGTTACGACCCTGGTTTACTTTGTGTTTAAATTTGGCATGCTGACAATTGATGTAGGCTATCACCTTACTTTTTTAGTGTAAAGGGGTGATGCGAAGGAAGGCCAGGTGGTTGGTTGTACCTAGGGTTCCCCCAATGTCAAAAATCCTTGTTTCCCTAATAAATACTATGTCAAAGTCCTTAGTGATTTCCAACATCATGTGTGTGTATATATTCAAGCAATTGATATTCTGGTAGACTACTTTTATCTCGCCCAGACATCTGATTCCTCCTCCCCTGTCCCCTTCTCCCCTCCTGCTTCCTCCTGCTGCTTTGATCTTATCTTTTCTGCCCCCTTTCCGATAACCTCTCGTATCCTCTCCTTTCCCCTCCCCCCACACCGATGTTCCCCTAGGTGTGCCTCCTCCTCTTATGTCTCCCCCTTCACTCCCCCTCCCTCCTAAAACTCCCATGGTCACACAATTCATTAGTGGGGGCTGGCTTGTCTCATGTATTGCCTTTCAGCTTACCTTTTAGCTTGTTGGCCAACGTTGGCTCGGGTATAGCATTTTCTAGTGTATTCCTTTTGGGCTTTGAGCTCTCGTTGTAGAGTCTCCAGGCAATGGCATTCTTTTTACTCCAGCACTTATCTTCTGTATAGTTGAGTCTATGACAATATGTGTAGGCGCCCTACATTTGAATAGGCTCAGGTGAGTGTAAAGGGTGTGGTTCAGTAACCATGTACTTAAGTTCGTTAATATAGAAGCCCTTGTCGTCCGAGCGTTGGTAGAGGTAAATCTTGCCCTTATTGTATGGGATGGGGAGGGGTGATTTGATGGCTCTGAGGGAGGTAGTTGTAACCGAAAACCTTAATGAGTACTTTTTCCCCTCATATCCATCTCCTTTGCCTTTAACCAGCCATTTGGGCAGCCAGGCGGCCTTTGTCAAATTGAGATCTCTGCAAATGGATGCTGCCCTATCCCATGCTTTTTCTCCCCTGGTGCCCTGTAGCTCTGGAGCGATGAGCTCTATTGTTTTCTGGAGGATAGAAACTAGGGATTCATTAGAATACTGTACGTAATTGTTATATATCTCCCTTCTCACTCTGGCTACTGCTCTTATAATATTCTCATACCCTACGTTGGCGGGGTGGTAGATTGTAACCACTCGTTCAGAAGGGTAGGAAAAGGTGAACGAGATGTGAGTGGTACAGATTGGCTTTTCTGGGGCCAGGTGCTCCCTTTTGGCATTGAATCTACCTAGAAAGGACCTCTTCCAGCTGTCTCCTCTGGCCAGGATAGTGGGGCACCCAATCATGAGTACCTGAATGGACATAGGTCTGGAGATGTTCTCGATATCAGCTGTGTTCCTGGAGCCCTGCTTCCAATACCCTTTCTTCCTCAGGTGTGTGCACTGTATCCTCCCGGGTTTGCCATGGGCCAGTGGAGTTAGTTCCTGGGATAGTCCAGAAGGTAGGGTCGTATCCTTGGATAGTTCGATAGGTTTGGCATTGGTGCCAGTGCTGGATGTGCTTGCCTTCTTCCCTTTTCCTTTCATGGCGATAGTGACCTCGGCTTCCATGATGTCCTGTGCTCGGTCGGTTATTGTCAGAGTTGTTTGTCATCTTGGACCACGGCCCCTGTAGGCCCCTATATGCCCGATAACACCCTTCTGTGCGGCGGTGATAACCTTGGCTTCCACAGTCTTAGACTTATCCTCTGTTAGCTTTCCTCGCAATACTGTGTCCGTGTCCATTGGTCGAACAGACCTCTTGTCCAGCTTTGGGGTCTCGTGTTGTAGCGTAACCTTTCCCGCGTTCCCCATAATCTTATTATAAACTGCTTCCTGCTGTCTTATATCCGTCTTCCTCTCTTCCTGTGTCCGGTGGTGTCAGCTCGCTTTTGGAGCTATGCCGGTGTGAATGGAGGCATTCATGCCGGGTTGGCAAGCTTGCTTGTTGTTGGCCATCTGGGTGCCTAGGTCCTTCTTCAAGGCCTTGGGAGCTGGGGGTTCGCCGTGTTCGTCCTCTGGCTGGTTAGATACTCCTCTACTGTTGACTGGCTTATTGCTCTTGACCGGCGAACTGGCCGGCGAGGGTTCTGAAGAGGTTGAGCCATCTCTATATTTTGCGTACTTAAGGGGCGCTCCGAAGGCTCCTAGATTACAAATGGGTGAGTTGTCCACAACAAATGAGTCTCTGCTGGGTTTCTCTAAAATGACGATGTTCGTGCCCTTAGCTCCTTTTTCCACTCTCTCTGCCCTATCAGCTCTTGCTAGAGTCTCCGCCGCCTCCTCTATAGTGCCTATTGTTATGTGTTGTCATTCTCCTATTGGGGTGGTAAAGAAGCACTCAGACATAGCTAGAAGCGGCGAGCATTCCCTCGAGTTCTCAATACGGTCCAGGATGACTCTATCCTTTGGAAGTTGTATTGTTGTCATGAATGGTCCCCCTAAAGGTGTCGAACATGGTTCCCTGTCATTTGGGTGTTGCACTATTGACTAAGGAGAGCTTTCCCTCGTACTCTCAGTGCTGTCCGGGATGATCCTTCCCATGTCCGTTGGGGTTGTCTTAACGAGTCTATTTCTAAGTTCAGAGAGCTGTATCATTATCTGGGTACCCAGTTCTACTACCTGCTTGTTAAGCGACTTTAGTTGGTTTGCCATATACCAGTTAAAGAGGGAGAGAGCCTCTCTTATGTCATTAACCTGTACCACTAGCACTCCCATCGTCTCCCCATAGCCTTCCCTAAATTCCCTTTGTACTTCGCTTATGTAGCATATGAGCTGCAAGATTTCTGTCTCCTTTAGCTCGCACTCTTCCTCTTTATCCTCCCTTCTCTGTGCTTGATCGTCCTCCAAGGTGAGTCTTAATTCTATGACCCGGTCCTCAACCATCGGCCCTATGAGTTTCTTGTTTAGCACTTCCTCCAGTCCCAGGTCCAGTATCTTTTCTTGCTTCATGTTTATGAGTTCAGTAGTATATAGGTTGGGGTTGCCGTCCATGAGAGTTCCAGTGTCTGGTTCGGGAGACTGGGTGACTCCCTTCCCTTTCTTATTAACATGTCTATGTCCTCCTCAGGGGTGGTCAGTTGCAGAGGTTTTTTGCAGAATGAGACCTAATATATCATGTGAGGAAGGACAGTGATGGTATCATCCATCTGTTGGTCCTGTAGGACTAACGCGACTAGAGCCGCCTTCCCCGAATCGATGAGAATGTCGGGTTGAGCTAGCTTAATCACTTCTAGCGTTGTGAGAAGGTTCGAGTTGTCTGAATCGAAGAGGATCAAGCCCCTTAATATTGTGTCGATGTGTTTTCTAATGTCTACCCTTGCTCCTGAAGTCCCCCACATGGAATAGCTTCCCAAGGTCCTATAGGCCTTGCCGTCAATGATAGCCACTAACTTGTTGGTATCCCACCTTCTCCAAACTGGGAAGAAGAGGTTGCCGTTTTGGTTTTTCCTCATGCTGTATTGGGGTGGGTGTAGAGAGCTTAGGCTAGCTGTTGTTGGTTTAGTGTTGGGCGAGGTGTACTAACTGTTGTTGGTTTGGTATTATTGTGTATATCTGGACTTTTTTTTTTTTTTTTTTTTTTTAAATACTCATTACTCCTATTCAGTCCCAGTGAGGGGACTATGAGGAGCCCCCCGGAAGCCCGGGAGGATTCAGAGGAAGGCAAGTTAATCTGCCAGCCCCGCCGCGCGCAAGAAGACTAAATACAACATGTAACACCAAGGAGGCGAGCAGAAAGCAGAAGACTAAATACAAGCATTGTGTCAATCAAAACTGTGTAAATCAGATAGATGCGTAACTCATAGGTAACTCAAAACTGTGATAGAAAATGTGTAAAGAAAATCGTAATGCGCAGGCCCCCGTGCTGTCACTAACCGGCTGTATGCCAGATGACCCCGAGAGGCCTGACTGAGGCCTGCGAACGCTGTCTACTCCTCCCCTCTCTCCCCTGACTCCCCCTTGTAGCGCGCTAACTCGCTCCCCGCCCCGCGAGCCTCCTGTACATGAAGTAGAAGAAACCTTCTACCGCGTCCCAATCATCTTCGCCGTCCTCCTTGACCCAAATCGGTCGGTCAAGGTCTTCCCAGTCCCTTACGTTGCCTAGTGTCTTTCGTTGTTCGATAAAAAGAGGGCACTCGAAAGTGAGGTGGTGTCCATTCTCCGTGTGGTGCCCGCATGAGCATAGACTGGTTTCTGACTTGCCTATCTTATGGAGCCAGCTCTTTTGGGGGCCCCGATCGGTTCGAAGCCACGTGTACGCTGATAGAGCCTGGCGATTCCAGTCGCTTCTCCTTACCCCAAAGCCTGGGGCCGTTCTGCATTTGGCACGCGAAGCTCTTGAGGCCTGTCTGATCCCCCCTTCCGTCACCAGTGGTTCCTGGACGATGAATTGCCCTCGCGCAGATGCCAGGGCCGCCAGCTCATCGGCCTCTTCGTTCCCGTTTATGCCAATGTGGGAGCGAACCCAGGAGATTGAGGTGTCATAGTGATCTCGATCGCGCTCCGCCAGGAGGTCTCCTAGCTCTATCTCAATCCCGCTTCTGGGTGGTTTGAAGCCTTGAGAGATATCGACAGCTGAGGAAATGGCCGCAGATGAGTCAGAGAGGATAGCCACCATGGGTGTGTCCTTGTGTGCTTTCAGGGCGAGAACGATCGCCTCCCTTTCTCCGTCGGCGACTGTGGCTTCCTCTCCCAGATAGAAGGTTGACCTTGCCGTCGGATTCCCCCTCCTGTCCTCGGAAGTCATTGCTGATGCGACGTGCCCCTGTCTCCCTGTCCCATCCGTGTAGCACACTCTCCATCCTTCATCCAGCAAGCCTCCTATCTTGGCTGCCCAGCCCCCCTTGGAGTTGGAAAACGGATTGGAGGGTTCATAGAGTGTGTTGAGTACCAGGCTGCTCGGGTTGAGGTAGTCGCTGTTGCCCCAGCTCAAGTTGGATGGTTCGAAGGCCGTAGCGTCCCTGAAGGCCCTTGCAATAATGTTGGTAGGTGGCCCCGTAGTGACGTTGGGGGTGTTGGCTGTATTGTTGATTGTGTTGTTCAAGGAGAGGGATGATGTGATCATTGCCCTCATCAGTGAGTTTCCCGTCCGAACCGCTCGTGCCACCCAACACGTACGAAGATCTGCCAGCTTGCTCTCAAGGGGTTCAACGTTGGCAATGAGGTGGAGCTTATTCTGTATATCTGGACTAGCTGAATCGGATTGTAGGCTGATAGCTGTTGTAGGTTTGGTTTGCTGAATATTCCTGACCGAGCTAGAGGGCGCCGTGTGGGAGTTATCTTTTGTGTTATTGGTGCTTGATGGCGTGCTCTGTATGTGTTGGCCTCCACCCTGATACAGTGTGGGCCGGAAGAATCGCAGGAAATCTCAAAAGTACGAAATTAAGGGACGGGGGAAACAGTGAAGACGGGGTGTTCTGTGTATGAAAATTGGATATATATTGCCCGTCCGCGAGCTGAATCTGATGGAGTTGTTTTGGGCTCGGGGCGCCCGCTGTGTCGTGAGATATGTTCAAAAATGTGTTTTCTGTTGCGCCCTCTCTTGTCCGTTCCTCACAAATGTGTAACTCATCTATGTTGAGCTGTGCCACCTCTGACAGCAGAGGCGTGTGGATACCTGTGGCTTGTCTGACGCCAGGGGCTTGGATCACCTGTGCCACCTCTGACGCCAGGGGCTTGGGGCTACTTGCCTGATGCCACGGGCTTAGATCACCTGTGCCACCCCTGACAACAGAGGCGGTTGATACCTGAGTCTTGTTTGACGCCGGGGGCTTGGATCTCCTGTGCCACGTCTGACAGCAGAGGCGTGTTGATACCTGTGGCTTGTCTGACGCCAGTTTCCTGTGCCACCTCTGACAGCAGAGGCGTGTTGAACAGAGGCGTGCTGATACCTGTGTCTTGTCTGACGCCAGGGGCTTGGATTTCCTGTGCCACCTCTGCTGACGCCAGGGGCTTGGATCTCGTGTGCCACCTCTGACGGCAGAGGCGTGTTGATACCTGTACCTTGTCTGACGCCAGGGGCTTGGGGCTACGTGCCTGATGCCACGGGCTTAGATCACCTGTGCCACCCCTGACAACAGAGGCAGTTGATACCTGTGTCTTGTTTGACGCCGGGGGCTTGGATCTCCTGTGCCACGTCTGACAGCAGAGGCGTGTTGATACCTTTGGCTTGTCGGCTACTTGCCTGATGCCACGGGCTTAGATCTCCTGTGCCACCTCTGACAACAGAGGCGTGTTGATACCTGTGTCTTGTCTGACGCCAGGGGCAATAGCGCCATTGGTCTCTAGGTCGACCCTGCTGCCAATAGCGTCCCATTGGTCAATGGGTCGGTATATTTGCCAATGTAGCACCTTGGCCCTTGGGTCAGAACACGTACGACATTGCGGCCCCACTCATGACACATGCATTCTATCTCTCTTCTTCTTCATGTATATATACTAGCTATTATCGCTGTACTTTATAGAGATATCGATCAATCAATCTAAGGAATCATCTCTCTCTCACTCGTTGCCTCAAGACCTCAAGAGAATTAGGTGTACCGCTTCACTATTTTTACCTGCGTTCAACGTATTTGGGGTCCCTTCCTCCATACTTCCTTTCCCCTGCGTGAGACCATCCCAACCTATTTGAAACTCCCTGCTTTTTAGAAAACCGCTGATGTACAAGACTAGATGCGGAGGGACTTGTGCGTCTCTGAGCAGCTGCATCAGCCTCGCCTACCTAACATTGTTAAAGGCTGACATGATGTCTTTGCCAATCATAGTAGCCTTGGCTCTCTGCTTCCTGCCCTCTCCGTGTGCGATATTGTGAGCATCATAGCGTCGATAGCTCATCTGCCTTTGCGTGACCCGTACTGTAGGTTGTGGAATAGTCGAGATCGAGGTCAAGTTGATACCCAGATGTTGCTATGTATCACGGGGAATGAGGTGAATTTGTGTGAAGAACTCCCTGTAACCTTTGACCACGGAGTACGAGTGTGCTCTGGCAGAAGTATGAAGAAGCTTGATGAACATGAGATCGAGGAGATTGAGGAGATTGAGGAGATTAAGGAGATTAAGGAGATTGAGGAGATTGTGGAGATTGAGGAGACTAACGAGACTGAAAACGAAGTCGGAGAAAGCAATGGTGTCAAGGAAATCATAAGCAGACATGCCAATAAATGTGACATCTCGACAAGCCCGATTATGGAGCCTCCGGTATTTGAACCATACAACATCCTGAGAGGCTGGAATGAAGACAATGTTCGGGAAGGCTCGAATGAAGCCAACATTGAAGAAGACAAATTAATATTCCGGACGGCCCCGTATTGACGAGAAGGGCTACTCAGGAGGTAGCTGAACCAGTAAGAGATAAAGAGGAAGAAGGAAATATCGGAAATATCTTAGGGGTTGGTGGATTGACGAAGAAAACCAAGTTTTATTTTGATAATATCTTCGGCAAGTCACTACAAGAGGATTATAGAGCATTGAGGCTCATATGGAGGCTGGTATTGGGGTGGTTGAGGAACCATGCCTGGAAATCAAGGAAGAAAAAGAAGGAGAGGTCGTTATTTAGTATGTGGGTTGGCGTTGGATTCTTGAGGTAGATATGAGAAGTCGGTTGGTTCCGGGAGGCGGTGAGCATAGATATATTTGTTGTTTTACACGGGGGGATTTACTTTGTCTTACCCAGTCGTTAGCTTAAGGGGGGGATGTGTAGAGCTGCCTCATGCGGTATGCAACCTCAAGCTGGTTAAACTTTGGCTTATCAGGTAGGTACTGTATATGCTATAACTTGGTAAACAATGGGTCTTGGCATAAGACTCAACCCACCCAATTAAACAAACAAGATCAATTCCCTTCCCAGGACGAAAGACAAACCAACCCGCCTCCAAAAACACAAAGAACCAACCCCCCCTGCAACAAGCAAAGCCGTAACCCACCCAATCAAACAAACAAGATCAATTCCCTTCCCAGGACAAAAGCAACAACCAATCCCTCTTCCAAAACACAAATAACCAACCCCCCCTTGGAACAAGCAACGCAATGCCTGGTCCACCCGCATTGTCCACGAACACGAATCAGATTCGCCCTTGGTCGGGGTTTCCAAGGGAATGCCGGGCACTTGTCGAGTTTGTGTATCACGGACATGCTATAGAACCGCTGATCAAACCATCTGGCCCAGGCAAGGTGGTCCTAAGATCGTTTCTAAACCTGAGGGACGAAGACTTTCTGGTCATTGAATCCATGTTAATAGCGCACTTTCCCAATTCCAAGATACGTTCACCAGGACGAAATGAAACCCAATGGAAGCAGTATTGGGAACAAGATTGTTTGTTCGTGATCTGCGTCCTTACTATGATAGAATTTGACCATCCTACTGCAAATTATTCCGGAAGTGGGTTTGGGTCCGTAGAGCAATATAGGCAATATGGGGAAACGATAGGAGGTGCAGCTGAGAAGGTGCTAGATGAGACGATGGGGCCGGAGTGGTATCGCAACAAACCCTTCGCAAAGAAGTTCATTGTCGGTGCTAAAACACCAGAGAGATTGGCAATCGGACGGAAGCTATTCTTTGCTCCGGGCATCGGAGAGCTTAAAACACTACCCACCCAATTGGTTTGTTTCTGGGTTTGGGAGGTGCTCCGTGTGGTCCGGGACGCGTACAACAAAAAACAGCACCGGGCCCAGGTCGATAGGGAAAGAGCGCAGATGTTAGAGCAAATACAGTCTTTGAAGGCCACTCAGGACAGGCAGGCGGAAGAGATGAGGTTGGCCAATGGCCGAATGGAGCGCAATGAGAGTCTCATCAAAGCTATTGCCCATCGCAACCTGGATGCTCAGGAGGGGCGACAAAGATTCAGTGAGGTTGAAAAGCTGGTTGAAGTGCAGAGCGAAAAATTTGAGGAAGTACACAGTGCTCTCGCCAAAGGATTGGTGGATCAAGAGGCCAGACACATGAATCTCCACAAGGAGTTTCAGGCCCAGACAAACAACCGATTAGATCAAAATCTGAACGATTTGAACACCAGGCTCAATAACCGATTCTTGGCCCAGGACACTAGGATAGAGACTGCGGTAAAGGAGACCAGAGATGGCACCAATACCCAGTTAGCGGACTTTGATTCCCGGATAACCATGCTCGATAATGGGTTTCTAGATTTTCAAACACGGACAAATAATCGGTTCATCAACCAGGATATCGCTTTCAGCCGCCGAGATGCCACATTCCAGGGGTATAAAAAGCTGGTAAACAATAAGTTTGAGAACCAACAGAAAATGTTGGAGGGGTTCAAAGGTCTGGCACTGAACCAACCCGCTGACCAGGAAGAATCAAAATTGTACACAGATACTAGGATTGCCCAGCTGAGAAGTACCTTTGGGGAGCAGATGGCAGAGAGCTCAGCTTTTGCTCTCAGGCGTGCTGAAGCCATAAACGCGGACGCCGTCAGGGAAACAAAAGAGCTTGTAGCCGCTACGGCCTTGGAAGGGGAGGCCAGTCTGCAGCAGCTGAAAGAATATGCGGACTATCGGGATGCACGTACATGTGAGCTGTTGTCGGCTCAGATGGAGGCCGGTTTCCGGGATCTTGGGAAGGTCTTTATTACAGATAACAAGCCGACTCTCAACTCTCAGGGGTTAGGCTATGTTTGAGCTCTCTTGCTGGTGCTATCTTTTTTGATTATTGCTAGTGTGCTTCTCAAATTTCTTTTATTCATTTCACGTTACCTTTAGGCATGATGGGGTTGTGAACATTGCTATATTCGTTAGTTTAATATTGCCTTTTCTTTTTTTGTTCTAAGCTACCGCATGGGATTACTGCTACTGTGCTTTTCTATTGCTTATATTCATTTTATATTAGCGGTTGTCACATCAAAAGTTACTTTCATGCACAAGGGTTTAGTGCAGGCCGTAAGCTAACCTCCACAAGACTCTGCCCCTGCAAGACTGTGACTGTGCCTGCAAGCCTCTTTCGAGGGCGTTGTGCCAACCAGACTAGCTGCAAGTAGTCTGGTTAGCCTGCAAGACTCTGCCTCCGGTAGACTGTGCCCGCTAGACTGTGCCTCCGCAAGACTGTGCCTGCGCAAGACTGTGCCTCCACAATCAGACTACCGATGCCCGCAAGACTAGGTAGGACCAGACTAGATACTTTGTAGCTACCGGGTTTTTAAGCATCGACCAAAGTCTCCGTCTCTTGTCTGGTTTTTGCAGATGCACAAGGCACACACAGCGGCGTATACCTTCCAACGGTGCAAGCCATGATATCTCGACTCATCAGTCATGCACGACATTGCCGCGCACATCAAAATTCAGACGGACAAGGCAAGGAGCCTTCTACAACCGACTGAGGCTGGGGAACTCCAATGGTGGCACTCCAATGGCGGCTTGTCTCCAGTAGCTACGAGAGCCCCTTTGCGGCGACTGCACCACACCTCCGACGACAAGTAGAAATTGGTCTACGACATTTGCTTGTCGCTCGAGAATGATGGGTATATTCGTATACTGTATGCGAGAGAGAGAGAGAGATATTCGTATGCTCTATGTGAGAAGACACTGTTCAGTGATGCTACAAAAGTAAGGAAACCAGTCCGTCTCATATACCCCCCCCTCATATATCCATCCCGCAGCTCGCATAATCATCCTACGCTTCGCACATTCGCTCCATGTCTGCGTCATTCTATTACCCCTGTTCCAACACGAGACTGCCCCATCACAGAAGAATCCTTTTACAACAAACAAGACCGCTGCGAGCAATGCACATGAACTCCGCAATCAACCAGGAGATAATCATTCGAGGCCAGATTCCTCACACCCGCACATACACAACCCCAGACTGGTCGAGGTGGGAGGAATATGCAGAACACAACCCAGAACTCAACACTTTCCACTTCGGCGAGGCCTACGAGATCTTGGTTAAGCTCTCCGGGGAGTTCTCCATAACAAAGCAAAGTTCGGCACACAGTAAGAAGTGGTGGGACCGGGAAGTCAGCGACCAACTCCAGGTAACAAGGCAAGCAAGGCAAGAGGTCTACAGGCAAGAACAGCAAAAGCTCCGCAAATTGATCCGGAGAAAGAAAAGAGCATGCTGGGAAAAATTCCTGGAGGAACAGGGTAATCGTCACCCCTGGGACATCGCCAGGATTGCAAGGGACCCTTTCCGCAACAGACCGTCTTGTGGTGATTTAAGGGGGAGCAGACGGGAGGGTTTTTAAGACAGATCAGGAGAAGTGCGCAGCCTTCCAAGAACACAACTTCATCACAAAGGACAGCGGCTCTCGAGCAGGCTCCCCCCTCATTATCACAGCCTCACCAATACCGTACAGGACGGCATCAGATGAGAACTTCCAACTTGTCCAAAAAGCCCTTCAGAAAACCCGTAACAATTCCGCACCAGGGCCAGATCGGATCTCCTACCGTCTCTTGAAACTAATCAAGGATACCCATCTAGGGCAGCGGATTATCAACGACATTGCCAAAACGCTGGAGGGCGTACCGGTCCCCCCGTCATGGAGAGACATGTCCTGCGTCATGATACCAAAGCCTAACAAAGACCACAATCTCATAAAGGGCTGGAGGCCAATCGTTCTCTCCAACTGCATAGGGAAATTGGCGGAGAAAGTAGTAGCTGACCGGCTCCAGGGATACACTCCCCTCTTCCACCCCCTCCAATATGGCTCCCGCAAACATAGGTCAGCCATAGATAGCATAATGCTAACCGTAGCCAAGGCGGAGGAAGCACTCTCCACTGGAAGCCATGTCACACTCCTAGGAAAGGACATCGTGTCAGCTTTTAATAATGTTAGGAGGAAAGGAGTCATAGAAGCCCTGAACTCATGTTCTATAGTCCCAAGAAATATTACGAACTTCGTTTACTCCTTTCTATCGCCCAGATCCTTCGACATCACTTGGGACAGCTCAGTCAGGGGAAGGGGTGCCTTGAACGAGGGCACCCCACAGGGCAGCCCTCTGAGCCCGGTAGTATTTCTGATCTTCATAGCTAGGACATTGACCCGCGCAGCTAAGTTCTGTAAGAATATACACATCCCCAGACCATACACACTGCGCAGAACCAGGATATTGCCCCCTCCGGAGGTTTTGCTGTTCAGCTATGCAGACGATGTCAACCCCCTCATTATCAGCTCCCTCAAGTACCGAAAAGCAGAGCATAACATGGTAGTAAAGGAAGTGGACTCGGCCCTGGTCAAGGCCGCTGAAGAGGATAGGTTAGAGTGGGACACCTCCAAGAATGCCAGGCTTGACTTCGGGGAAACCAGCACACAGATCAAGACTCTGGGTATCATCGTCGACAGTAAGCTCGATTTTAGGAAGTATATCAAGGCCAGAACAGAGAAAGCCGGAGCCGCCCTAGGTGTCCTCCTCCACCTGGGCAACAGCAATAAGGGCATGTCCCCCCGACCCCTCAGGAGTATGTACACCGGACTTATCCGCCCAATCTTCCTCTGGGGTGCAGAGCTATGGGACCAAGCCAACATATCGCAGATGGAACACATAGAATACGAAGCCCTGTGCAAAATTTGCGGTGCCTACCACGGGAGCTCGAAGGACAAGCTCCATCTCATTGCCAACGTCGAACCCCTTGAAAGCAAGCTGGCGGATCTTCGCACCTGTTGGGCGGTATGAGCAGTTTGGACCGGAAACTCACAGATCCAGGAAATGATCACACCATCCTTCTCCTTGAACAACGCAATCAACAGGACAGCCAACACCCGCCATGCGAATAACATAATCAGCAGGACCTTCCAATCAGCCAGCATCTTCGAATTTGCCAATATTAGCTTCCGGGACTGCGACTATTCAAACCCCAGCAGCCTCACGCTCAATGTTTTATACGAACTATCTGACCCTTACTCAAACGCCAAGGGCATTTGGGCGGCCAGAATAGGGAGCTTACTAGACGAGGGCTGGCGGGTATGCTACACAGACGGCACGGGAAGACAAGGCCACTGCACGGCAGCAATGGTTTCGGAGGACAGAAGGGGAAATCCAACTCTCAGCTCACACTCGTACTTGGGAGTAGAGGCAACAGTAGCCGACGGGGAAAGGAAAGCCTTAGTCCTAGCCCAGGAGAAACACCGAGAATCATCCTTGGTCGCTATCCTCACCGACTCGACCTCGGCCATTTCATCAGCTATAGAGATTTCACGAGGCACGAGGCCACCAAGAAGCGGGATCGAAATCGAAATAGGGTATCTCCTCACGGAGCGCCATCGTAACTACTATGACACATCAATATCATGGGTCCGATCCCATATTGGCATCAAAGGCAACGAGGAGGCTGATGAGTTGGCCGCATTTGCATCCGCTTGGGGGGAGTTTACCAGTGAGGAGGCCACGGTGACAGAAGGGGGTCTAAGGCAGGCCTCCAAATCCCTCCGTGCCAAATGCAGAACGGCCCCCGGCTTCGGCATAAGGCGGTGCGAGTGGAACTGCCATGCGCTATCGACATACACATGGTGCCACACTGAAAAGGGTCCCCAGAAGCACTGGCTTCATCGCATCCACAAGGCAGACACCGGCTCTTGCCAGTGCGGATATTACACGGAGGACGGGCATCATATCGTTTTTGACTGCCCATTGTACGACCGGCAATGACACCAATTGGGGAAGATAGAAAGACGGGAGGATATCGACCGCCCTATATGGGTAAAAGAAGAGGGCGAGGAGGACGAGTGGGAGGCAGTGGAGGCCTTCTTCGCCTTTCTATACACAAGGCTCTACGGAAGGGGCGCGTAAGGGGATGTAGGAGTTAGGGGACGTAGGATTGATGTGGCGTTTAACGAATCTCTTTACACAGTTTCTGATTTACACAGTTGGATTCACACGATGGTCTGGGGTTGGTTTCGGTTCCGCAGGCCTCAGTCAGGCCTCTCGAGGTCATCTGGCACGCAGCCGGTTAGTGACAGCATGGGGGCCTGCGTATTACGATTTTCATTACACATTTGCTTCATCTCAGCTGTTTGTATTTAGTTTTCTGCTTTATGCGCGCGCCGGACCTGGCAGATTAACTTGCCTTGTCCTGAATCCACCCGGGTTTCCGGGTGGCTCCTCATAGTCCCCCTACTGGGATTGAATAGGAGTAATGAGTATTTAAAAAAAAAAAAAAAAAAAAACCAGGAGATAATCATGGACCCATCGTCGGAAAAGCCAAAACACCAGCGCTTCCGGTCAGCGCAGATGGGACGATCCTGGAAAAACGGTGGCGGGGGTGAAGTCGCTGGCTCGGTGCGCAGCAGGCAATGTGATAAGTGGATCCCTTGGGAACCTGGCCCGGTAGCTGGCGGAGAGATCCACGCGGTGCAGCTCGCTCTTGCCGCAGAGAACTACGATGTGGCGGCAATCCTTTCCTACCCCCAGTCTACAACATGAGCAAAGGGACCCCCGCCAGATCAGGCGGATGGCAGAGCTTTGTACGAGTCATAGCTAGGCGGGGTTCAGGGCACCATTCGCACCGTAACCGAATAGGGGGGGGGGGGGGGGGGGGGGGGGCGAGACCCCACTGTGCTATGTGGTTTATGGCTTGACGATGGCAGCCTTGGTAGGAAGTGGAGAAGGGAAGGGCATAGGACGTTTTTTGATTGATAAACACAAATCATCCTCAATTCATTCTTGTCTCAGATTTTCCTCACAATCAACTGTTAGTTGAGAACTCTGACAAGACTCTTTTCATAACCTGACTTCCAACATTGTGCCGACAGATTTTCCTGCATATTTTCTTGCATCGTCGGGTAGATTACATAGAAAGGTACGCTATCACGACATTTGATTAACGGTCACTTGGTAATAATAATAAGTGCCAACAGGAACAATGCCTACAACACAATCGACTATGGTCAAAATATCCTACAAGCGAATCCCGCAACTATCCTTCGTGGACGCTACGGCCTGTTTAATAAGTGCAGGCTCTCAGATGCCTCTGATTCGCTTGTCACTTAGCCATCTATGTTCTAACCCTGACCCACTGGCGAAATTCGACCTGGCCGCTCGTGCGACTGGCTAGACAATCTAGGAACCTACATCTGTAGAGTGGTGGATGTAGGACTGCTCCCCGTGCCGGCACAAGTGAACTGGACAGGGGATGAAGCCATCCCGTATGCCCTCTTTTGGTGGGTTTATGAGTGGCAGAAGGTAGAAAAGTCAAGTCGTGTCAAGGATGGGAAGGGTCAGCGGTCTGCTAATGTGGTGGGGCCGGGAAATCCCAAACAGCAGCTGGTGGAGAATGAATAAGCAGCAATTGTGTCGAAGTTAGGCAAGGAGCTGGAGATCCCAGAGGCGCACCTTTGGCAAAAGTTGTTCGGTGTCCCTAGTGAGGTTCAGCTAGGGTTGCAATAGCTGGCTGAGAGACTAAAAATCCTAGATATTGTGGAGAAGGACCGAAAGGAGGAGTACGTGAGCCTACAGGACCGACTCACCAATAGTGAGAATGATCAGCAACACATCAAGCAGGAAGTTACAGCAATGTGAAGTGCCTTCAAGTTCGTACAGGACACCGCAAAGGAACAATTTAGGACTATGAGTACTCTCATTCATGCAATGTACGGAGGCAAGTAGCCCAAGCCTACTTGGCAAGCCAAAATATGAACTCTTCTATCCGCCTTTACCTGCGAATGTATAATGACGACTCCTCAGATGGTACAGGAACCCAGCTGCTACTTGACCTAACTGATATTGCTAGTGGTCAATACACTTATATTGACAAACCGACAACACCGTGCAGGACGAGCCCACTTGGTCGATCTCAACAACCAGAGGGTTTCCGTCGTCGGGGAAAACAGCGATTTACAGAGCGGAACGAGTAGAGCACGAATATCTATTTTTCGGGCTCAATTGAAGTGAGCTACACAATCCCCCAGAGAGTCGAGTTTCGCTACGACGCAGGGTGATTTTTCCAACGTTGCAACCGTGTATATACAACAGCAAATTGGAGGCTCTAGGAAAAGCAGCGCGTTGCAACCCCAATAGCAGCGCAAGACCTTGGGTCACCTTCGGAGTGGAAAGTCAGATTTCTTCGGGGAATTATCGGGACTTTTTTAGGGGATGCCACAACACCGTAAGGGAAAAGGGAGGAGCGCCAAACCTTTGGCGGTTCCTACCCTAGACAACAGACCAAGGTACAAAACCCCGGATCCTGTGCAACTACCGACACCGGGCCCCACACCCAGTGCTATATTGCCTACGATCTTCAAGAAGAGATTAGGGGGTATGCTCACTGAGAGCAAGGAGGAGGAGGAGGAGGAGGAGGCAAGTTCCAGCTCAGAGGAGGAGTCATTTGGGCCTTGGGTGGCCAAAGGAAATCCAGTCGGGTTTCTGGACTCAGAAGATGAAGAGTTAATTGAGGGATGGGGAAGGGAGCAGAGAGCAGAGAAGTTCGACTCAATGAACTTGCGAGAGTGGAAAACAGTGGGGTTGTTCTTGCTAAGTTACTTTGTCAGGTTCGTTGGGGGAGAAGGGGCACCTGAATGTACGGACTTAGATATGGTTTTGGCAATTTTGGGAGAAGATGGCTCAATGGAGTTTGAGGGTAGGGATGATTTGTCCAAAGGTGCTGATAATATCCTGAAGGAACGGAGTGAGTGGATGGACCGACAGGATGCTACAGAAGACAAAGAAGACCAATGGGGAAAGGAAGTAGCTTCGCTTCAGGAACAAATTCGAGTTCTGAGAGATACAGAGGGGGTTTCAAATCAGGAACGAAAAGAACACTTGGACTTGAAGCTAGCTTATAACCACCTATTTAATAGGACGGCTGAGGAGTTGAAGGAAGAGAAAAAGAAGAGGGTTGAGCGAGAGGAGCTGGCAGGAAACCAACTACAGATATGTGAGAGAAACTGGAAGGAGTGGGCAGAGAAAGAGGCAGGAGAGAGGTCAAGGAAGATGCTGGTTTCCGAGCGGAAGAAATGGCAGGCAAAGGGTAAGGCACTACCGGTTGAGACGGTATCGGTCGCAACCCAGCCTGACCAGGTTGCGGAGGAGATAAAGAAGGTACTAGTGGAAGTGGCAGTACAGACAGAGGCGGAGATTGAGGAGAAGGGGGCAAGAGACAGAGAGGATGTCGCGATGGTAGACGGGTCGGACATGTATGAAGACCTGTCTGGATATGAGGATGAGGACGAGGCCCCGGTAGTGGTACCTCCAACTACAAAAAAACAGGCTGCATCACGTTCGGCAGCAGCGGCTGGTAAGAAAACCCGACCAGCCAAAACACCCCCACCAACCAGATCACCTAGCGACACAAAGGCGAAGGCGATTGTGATTCATGGGGTCCCCTGCCAGAGACCCATGGCAGATATCATACAGGATACAGGAGTGCAAGGGGTTATGGGGGCACGTTGGCTCTTGGGAGGTAACCGGAGACTGGGGAAAGCCACCAGCTCCGTTGTGGTGTTTTTGAACAGGTTAGTAGCCGTTGGGAGTCACCTAAAGATGAGAGGACGGTGGCTCCCAATTGAGGCTTATGACTTTGAGAGAGGTAGGAAGAAGGTGGGTTTGCGCAGTTAAAGGTGGCGGTGGGTCTTCTACAGTTCTTTCATTGCCTGTTGTTCCGTGGGCGTACCGAGTCTTTTAAGATGAGGGAACGGGGCCGTCTCATAGCCTAGGGCTCCATAGACGTTTAGACTTCAAAAAAAAAAAAAAAAAAATACTTATATTGAGCTTGCAAATGGATCTTGCTACGTTTTTGACTGGGAGGTGTTGGTAGACTGTGATGCCGATGTGGTTATGGCAATCTTTGCTATGCAGTTTTACAATTCGCCTCCTCAGACAGTTATCATCAATGTTTTTCTGGGGATGAGTGGGACTGGGAAGTCAATACTGCTCAATTAGGTTAGTGCACAAATGCGTATTTCAACGGCCTTTATGTTGTTAGAAGAATGAGGATGTGATGGCTTGATTCGGACCCTCACTTGCACTCGCGAGGTCTGTATGGCGAAAACTTTGGCTAATTCAAAATCTTCACAGTCAACCTGCTGTGGCGCCTTCCAAGGCATCGAAGGCCGAAGGCTAGTACTTCTGGCTCTCCCGGGCGATGAATCCTCAGTGACATGAGTAGGACAGGGTTCGGCTGGAGCGAAACATCCTGACAAGATATTAATCAGTGATTCAATAGTACTGATTCTGTTAGAGCTCATGCCAATGCTTGTGAAGCTCTTCCCCCCTGATACACAGCCTCATATACGTATGGAGAAATAAGCCCATCCACCAATACAAAGTTTAGTGAAGTTGGTTAATGATATACTAAGTAAGTATCAGTAGGATGTGTGGTTGCTAGTTCAAATGAATAGAAAGGGTCATAGCTACAGATATAGAGCTTTATATATTCAGCATCTCTGTAAGAGTGCCAAGCCTTTAATAAGGAATACAAAGGAACAGAGCTATCTTATAGCCTTAGACTTTATAGATATAGTAGTTCAAAAAAAAAGAAAAAATAGAGGAATAGTAGCTACAAAAGCTATCAGAAAATAGATAAACTCCCTCAGCCTATATCTAAATATATACTAATAGGGTTGTGCTTAAAGCTGACTATATTGAATTAGTAACGTAGATATAATAGAAAGTAAATAATACTAGCTATACCCTAGAAAATACCTAATATATTACCTTCAAATACTAGAGAAGGCTCTCCTACTAGGTAATATAAATACTTGTATATAGTAAGATAAACTAAATTGAAGAAAAGTAGTAGAAAATTTATATAATACTATAGAAGCCTACATAAATAAGGCTATAGATTAATGGAATTAGAAGGGTATAAATATATAAGATAGAAAGGGAGGAGGTATATTTTACAAGTTCTATTTATAATTATATATTAAGATCAGACTATTAATGCATAAGTTTCAGTTAAATACTCACTAAAGGTTATCTAGTAAGAGTTAGTTAAGAATAGATAGTAGGAGTATTCAATCTTAAGTTGTAAACTATTTTTGTAATATAATTTTTGTTTTCATATAAAGATACTTATACATACTAAAGTTTGATAACTTTCCTAAGGTTTTCATATAAGTGGGGTATATAAGGTACTATAATCTCTACTCTAGAAAAAATAGTTTATATGGTTTTAGTATATTAAAGTTATGTAAAATTCTAGAGTCTACTCTGAATAAGTCTAGTAGTTTTTCTATATAGGGCTAGCATAATTTCTAAATAAACCTAGGATAATATGAAATAATATTTGGGATTATTTAGTAAATCAACTTTGCAATACAGTTTCAGAAGGTAAAGTATCATCAGCAAACAGTACTTCAAAAATAACTAATAATATTTACTTAGAAGTGAGTACCTATGTATATATCAGGAGAGTATATAAGGTACTAATCAAATTAAGAGTTGTATGTAGTATATACTAAGGGTTATATATAGTATGCACTGAGGGTTATATGTAGTATGCACTGAAGGTTGTATATA
The DNA here is from genome assembly GCA_003788615.2 of Terfezia boudieri ATCC MYA-4762. Lineage (NCBI taxonomy): Eukaryota > Fungi > Ascomycota > Pezizomycetes > Pezizales > Pezizaceae > Terfezia > Terfezia boudieri. Next base: position 650,774 of record ML121546.1, read on the forward strand.
GTATGCATTGAGGTTATTTTAGGAATAACCTCACTATATTTATAAAAACCTCTTGGCAGAGGTTTTAGTATATAATATTTAGCTCTTATAGTAGGTTAGCTAACTTAGAGCTTTGCATGTAATGAGCTCTTAAAATTTATCAACTGAGCTAACCAACTAAGCTAACCCTAAGTAATTAGACTAAACTTCTATTTTCTAGTCTCCTGATTAATGCTCTAGATATACAAATATATAAACCTTTTCCAATTTATAGGAATATATAGTATATAAAGATATTTATAGTAGGCCTTTTAGTATATAAATAGTTCTATAAAGATTAGTACTTTATATATTTTCACTAATTTATATGGCATATTTTGGAACCTGTATAAACATAAAATTATAGCCATATAACCTAAAATTAAATACTACTAGTATAGAAGCCTTTTTCTCTGTTCTATCCAATATACTTATACTATATTAATTAACTTACCCTAAATGCTAGAACTAAAATCTTACCTTACTTAAAATTTGAACTTGCTTAGAGTTTCTAAATAAAATCTAGAGTATATATAAGTAGTAATAATATAAATATGTTTTTTTAATGTCAAAAAAAAGATATCTTAAATTTAATAAAATACTATAGAGTAACTGAAGACTTAATGAATATATCATCAATATAGTAGACGTAGTGAGACAGCATATCTGCGTTTTGACCTCTCCTATGTCCAACTAAATACACTAGCGAAAACAGGATAAATAAGCCTAGTACAATCTTACTTTGCATCCTTCGGATTTCTTAGTTTTGTTGGTAGGGCCTGGCCCATTCTACTAGTATTGTCAGGGCCTGTGTTCGATTCTCAGTACCCCCATAAAGGACTAATTTGAATTTATCCTTCGGCTGCACTGATGTGGATGGTTCAAAACAAAAAAACTTATCCTTGCTTATTTAACCCTGTTCATCATAACTAATCTCTAAAAACATGTCTCTAAAAATTGTATTAAATTGTTGTCTCTAAAAATCATGGGTTCTTGGCTTCTGTACTGGGATGAAGGTGTAGGTATTTTTACTCCTTTTTATTTTTACATCTCTGTCTCAACTCAAGCGCTCTCTCATATAGCCAGCACTCTCTCAGCTCCTACTCTATATTGCCCCTCTAACTCTACTACCACTCCTACCACTCCAACTCTACTGGCACTCTTTCAGCTCCTCCTCTATATCATCTGCTCTAACTCTACCACTGCTCCCACTGCTCTAACTCTACTAGCACTCTGCCAGCTCCTACTCTATATCATCCACCCACCTGCTCCAAATCTACCACTAGCTATCTAACTCTTTATCCAAGCACTATGACTACTACAACCTCCACTGATACCTCTATAGCCACTGACACTCCAATTACTATCTCTACTTCTACTACTACTACTACCACTACTACTATAACTGCCTTACTTTCAGAGTAGGTATTTAAAGTCTATTTAGCCCATTTGGTTGGTAGTGGGGTATTTAATATTGATCATCTGCAGAGGGCAAAAGGATTATGCTAACATATCAAACATCTTCTACAATCGTAGGAAAAAGAGAGAACAACTCAAATCTTTTGGGAAGCTCCTATAAGTATATCTGTATTAAAATGTTCTTTAAAAAATAAAAGAGGTTTGTATACTTCTTATAATTCTTATAATTCAGAGGTAATTATAAGAAATAAAGGTCAATATTCTTTACTCGTAATGAGGAATTCTCAACTCTCATCTTTTCGAAGATTTCAATCAGGTCCAGAGCGTTTGGAGATTAGAGATAAAAATAGCTATCTTTTAGCTTACTGACTCAGAATTGCAGACTTCTTAGTTGAAGGCTTAGTTGACACTGAGCTTCTTTTACTTGAAATAGGTATACATTACTAATAGAGGATAGATCCCCGAGGAGAATTTCCCATCCAACACTATACTACTTGGACTGATAGTAGCTTAGATATTTTTCATAGTAAAGAGTATTTAACTCAATAGCCTACCTCGATTACTTGGATTGAAAGGAATAAATCCCTATAGCAGTATCTTGGACATTATTTGAAGCTTATTTTTCCTGAAGCATATAATAAGCTTACTAACATTATACTTCCTAACCCCCTTCAATTGTTATGTTATTCTTGGTCTGGAGCCGCTATTAACCAACAAATGACACCGAATAGTATTTTATAATATTATCAAGATTGGAAAGATATTCATTCTGCTCCCAATACAGTTGTACCATATAGTGATTATGATGGAGGTAACTTAGTATTATAGTAAGCTAAATGCATTTTAGAGCTTTGACCTGGTAATGCTCTATTATTTATGGGTTCTTTAATCTATCATGACAATATTAAGATTACTCAAGATATTAGGAATAGTGTTAATCTATTTATTTATAAGAGTATCATAGATTGGGTTAAATAGAATCCTTCTGCTTCTATATTAAAGAAAAGAAAAGGTAGTCAGCAGCTGGAGCCTCTTGAACCTAAGAAAAAGCCAACTAGATAAGATCAACCAAGTAAGAAAAAGGCAAAAAATATTGTTCAGTGGTTCTGTCTATGCATTTGGTCCATGTATTGTCTATATATTGTCTATGCTCTATGTATTTTACATGTCTTTCTATTGCTTTTTTACTTCTCTAGACTAATAATAATATATCATATATACTACCTTCTATCTACTACTCACCTCCCTACTTACTAACCTCTTTTCTACCCCTCTACATACCTGTCGACCTGTTGACTTCTATCGAACTATTTTTTACCTACCTTTGATGTACTCCTTATACAATGGATACAGCATATTGTAGATGTTGTCAATCTCGAAAGAATGTTGATCAGTTTGATATATATATATTATATAGTAAACAACAGTAAAGGTTAACTTGTATTCTATGCTTGGTTAGTATATATATATCACTATCTTAGTATATGAAATAAAAGACTAATATTAAATTAGATTAACTCTCGAGTTCGATAACGTCAACACAGAGAAAGAATCAGACTCCGTCAACAGAAACTCCATAATCAAAATCAGAATCAAAATCAGGAACAACTAAGAGGACAATATTATCATAGACAACTTGAAAGAGAGAGAGAAAAACAACCTATCATTAGAGAAGAACAACTTATTGTTAGAGGAGGAGAAGTAAGTAGTAATTAATTAGTAATTAACTATACTTGCTAACTTTTTATAATTAGAATCCCTTAATACAATTTCCTCAGGTATTCCAACGTACAATACAACCAAGAACATACTACTATTTTAGTACAATATCAATAGTATGCTCTCAATGTACTGCATTACATTGGCATAAAGAACGAATTAAACGATATCCTAATACAGAACAAAACCCATTATTTGGTATATGTTATAGTCAAGGTATTGTTTCAGTTCTATTTATATGCTCACTACCTCCTCTATTATATGGATTGTTATATGACCAAACCAGGATATCAAACCATTTCCAAACACATATCTAGTATACGCTACGGGGCGAGTCAGTCCGAGTATTTAACCCTGACAACTCATTCGTCTATTGACTTTCCTCGGTCTCTACCAACTGCAACTCACCTCGGACCACTTCGCCGATTAATCGATAATCTATACATTACTCACTAAGATTCAAAACTAACCTACTTCACAGTCGGGCATCTGCCGAGGCCCGACCCAGGCATGGTATGTGCTGACTGAGGTATAACTGATGTGTTAGGCACTTGAACTTGCCTGTTCTCAGAACCTTAGAACTCCAACCTTTGTTACTCAATCGGCAAGAGATGGATCTTTACCTTTCCTACACCTGAGGCCAGCTACGTTGAATGAAGTGAACCAATGATTCAGGACACATACGCGAATAAATATAGCAAATGTCTATAGTATTTCTATATGTGTATGTATATGAAAGCAAATACAATTAGATACAGTAATATCATGAACTGGACCTATCTCTACCTCCCCATATCCCTAGTGAACTATAGGCTATACCTACTTAAATTCTGGGAACGATAGTACTAAGAGCTTAGACTAGCTTGGGGTGAAGATATGTCATGGTAGACAGCAGAGGCAGGGTAGGTTGGACAGTAAAGGCAGGGCAGGCTGGATAGCAAAGGCAGGGCAGGGCAGGCTGAACAGTGAAGGCAGGAAAGGGTAGACAGCGGAGGCATATCATGCTAGACGGCAGAGGTATGTCATGCTAGATAGCGGAGGCATAGAACTGTCTGGATGGTGGAGGCATGGGACTGTCTTGACGGCGGAGGTATGAGAATGTCTCGACAGTGGAGGCATGGCTCTCTCTCAACACCAGAGGCATAGCACATTCTCAATCAACACCGGAAGCATGGCCCTATCTTGACTCTAGAAGTATGGCACTGTCTCGACACTAGAAGTATAGCACTATCTAGATGCCGAAGGCATGGCACTGTAGATGGTCTTAACGAATTAGCTGCAATCTGTGAATAAGGAATCTCAATATCTCACCTCTATTAATTGAACTTGCTCTTATCAACTAGCAGGTGGTGAGATTACTCCGCATGCGTGTACATATCGGAGACCTGGTGTCGTCAATATTGGAGGTATGGCAGTGTCAAGGCTAAGAACCCTGTGAGATAGGTTAGCTATGTGTACACATATCTTAGTTCTAGCATTGCTCTCACCTCTATCAACTGAACATACTTATACTAATTGTTTAGTGGTGAGATTCTTCTGCTATTCATGCATATATTGGAGGCCTGCCGCAGTCAATATTAGAGGTATGGCAGTATTATAGCTAAGAACCCTGTAAGATAAGTTAGTTATGTATACACATATCTTAGTTCTGGCAATGCTCTTATCTCTATCAACTGAATATGCTCATACCAATTGTTCGGTAGTAAGATTTCTCTGCTATTCATGCACATATTGGAGGCCTACTATGGTCAATATTAGAGGCCTACCACGGTCAATATTGGAGGTATAGCAGTATTGAGGCTAAGAACCCTATGAGATAGATTAGCTATATATCATTAGGAAAGAAATTTTGGCGTCCGGATGCCCTACAGAGGTACCTGGGTGCCACTGCTTTTTCCTCTGCATTCCGTGGCGCCTAGGGTGTCCTGTACCTAGTACATTCTGTCCTTCTACCTCCTATAGCGCCCAAGGCGTCCTGTACCTATTGTATTCTGGCCTTCTGCCTCCCGTGGCGCCTAGGGCATACCTCTCCGACCTTCGGCCTTCTAGGGCATCCTGTACATACTTATCTAACCCCTTGCATTGGGATGTCAAATGTGCAACTCCTCTGTAGCCTCTACAAGAGTCTGATCGAGACTAACTCCTCTGCCTCCAGGCGTGTCATTCCTTAATCTTCCATGTACTGGGCACCAGGTGTCTAAATCCTCTGCCTCTGGGCGCCAGGTGTAGTATGCCCTACTAATGCAACCCAACTCAGGAATACCCAGTATTAAATCCCACCTATTACAGCTTCCTTGGATCTCGAACCATACATAGTACTTCAGTCCAGAATGGATGGTCTTTAGCTTCCCTACAATAGGGCCCTGCTACACGTAATCAAGCATACACATGGTTGTGATCACTCTGGCAAACAAGTATAGTAAAAATTTATAGTATTCCAATTGTTTATATACACACAAGCTTGTTAACCAAACCACAGGATTATAACTGAACCTTCGCCGACCTCCCTATAACGCTCGCCAAATGAAGTACTCATTCCTTAACCAAGCATGACAGGCACGAACGTAGACGAGCTAACGATGCTTACATGTCCGCCGCCTTGATCCTGGCAATTACGGGCCCATTGCAAGTTGCAACCATCGCCTTGATAATCTTGCAAGACAGGTCAGTTATGCGTGCTCACAATTGGCAAGTGCAACACGCTCACCTCTATCAATTGAACTTGCTCCGTCGCTTACCTAGGAGATAAGTTAGCAGTGCGTGCACTGTTACGGCTGAGATTATGCAGACCGGGCCGGCGCCACCCGATGGTGGGTGGCCAGATGTTAACCCCGCTTTTCCTATATATTTGCCTACGTCCTCGAAACGAGCGAGCCCCCATAACTCGAAACGAGCGAGCCCCTATAACTCGAAACACGGCCGCGGCCGCATAATTCGAGCGAGCGAGCAGCCCCCCGAATATTCGAGCGAGCGAGCGGCGCCCCCCGAATATTCGAGCGAGCGAGCAGCCCCCCGAATATTCGAGCGAGCGAGCAGCCCCCCGAATATTCGAGCGAACCCCCATAGAAACTCGAACGGCGAGCTGTAGATTCTGAAGCATCTAGGCCTCTAGAGTTATATCCTCTTCATACAGCCAATCTTGTTCGATTATTTATTTATCCTCTCCCTTTATTAATAAAGGCTGCAGCGAGTATAATCGGTTATTAGGTCGCTGTAAGGAAATCGGTATAAGGTCGGCAGGCTGTCGCATCCAACGCTCCCTCCCCACTAATCTGGGTCTTAGTGGCCAGGGAAAACAGTTTCGCTTCATTACAATCCCCGCTCGATCACTAGTGCCTCTATAGACAGCCATATAGCCATAAACCCCGGATGCTCCCGTCTTAGTGATCCAGAGCCCGGATTGACCCGATGTGCCTCGTATAGCGCTTCTTATATCTGACTAAGTAAGCTATTTCATTTCATTGGGTCGCTATGTTCTGAAGTGAACTCAGAATCTCTTGTTATTGATCTATGTT
>ML121546.1:663064-694197 GCA_003788615.2 Terfezia boudieri ATCC MYA-4762
ATATATAGAAGCCACGAATACATGAATTCCTTCGATATATAGAAGCCACGAATGTATGAACTCCATATATATATATAAGCCGCGAATAAATGTAGAGGCCACTATGAATTCATACAACTACAGAAGTCGCTGTATGAATTCCCACAATACACCAGCAGGACATTCATAAGCTTGTGATGGAGGAGTTCCGTACCTACCTCACGGGCCAGGTAAATACGCTAGCCTTCGGAGGGATGAGCCGAAGGTAACTATGGCCTGCACACGCATATCATATACATGTATTACCATTCTAAGTTAGTATTGCCGAGCACGCGGCTGCCAAGCGTGGTTCATCACACCTAGTCAGGTGTACTAGCGCACCCCTAATTTCCCTGCCATCCCAATTGCTGCAGCAGCTTCCGCTGGCACACATCTTAACCTCAAGGGCGTTGCCCACAACACAAGTCAAGAAAACTCATGAAGTGAGAGTATTGCCAAGCCTACAATATTTGCATGCATAGCTGACCTATCTACAGCATTTATAAAACGACCAACTAAGTTCAATTGATACAGGTGAGAGTGTTGTTGCCCTGACCAAATGTGAGCATACATAACTGACTTTTCTAACAAAAACAACCAAGTAATTACTTTAAGCCATATCTCTAATACCGATACTTCCTCAATATACAGCCGCGTCGACACAGCTCCCGCGTCGACATAGCAATGCCTCCCGCGTCGACACAGCAATACCTCCCGCGTCGACACAGCAATGCCTCCGATTAAGCATTGCCAGGCTTGCCATAAGTGCATGCATAGCTGACATTTCTCCCAATGGGTGGTAAGCGACCGAGCAAGTTTACTTAATACAGGTATGAGCGTTGCGCTGACCAAATGTGAGCACGCATAACTAACCTATCTTGTAGAATTATCCAAGCTATTGATATAAGAACTGCCATATATCAACATGGACGCTGCCATGCCTCCGATATGCACATACTAGGTGAGAGTATTGCTAGGCTTCTGACAAGAGCACGGATACCTAACATATCTCCCAGTGTGCGCGAATCGACTAAGCAAGTTAACTTGATGTAGATGAGAGTGTTTGGCTGACCAAATGTTAGCACGTATAACTAACCTATCTTGCAGAATTAACCAAGCGATTAATATAAGAACTGCCATACATCAATATCGACGCTGCCATATCTCCAACAGCTATGCTGCCATATCTCCAACGTCAATGCTGCCATATCTCCAATGTAGACGCTACTATATTTCCAACGTCGACGCTACCATATTTCCAATGGCTACGCTGCTATATCTCCAATGTCGACGCTGCCATGCCATAGATATGTGCAAGAGCATTTCCAGGCTTCCAATAAGTGCACGAACTGCTAACGTATCTCCTAGGTAAGCGACGGATCAAGTTCAATTGATAGAGGTGAGCTTGTTGCACTGGCCAAATGTTAGCACACATAACTAACCTATCTTGCAGAATTATCCAAGCGATTAATATAAGAACTGCCATACATCAACATGGACGCTACCATATCTGTAATAGCTATGCTCCCATATCTCCAACGTCGACCGTACAATAAGTGCACGCACTGCTACCTTACGTTTCTCCTAGGCAAGTGATGGAGCAAGTTCAATTGATAGAGGTGAGCGTATTGGACTGGCCAATTATGAGCATGCATAACTGACCTCTCTTGCAGGATTATCAAGGCGATGATTGAAACTTGCAATGGGCCCGTAATTGTCAGGATTAAGGCAGCTGACGTGCAAGCATCATTAGCACGTCCACGTTCGTGTCTGCTGTGCTTGGTTAAGGAATGAGTTCTTCAGTTGGCCAGCGTTATAGGGAAGTCGGTGAAGGTTCAGTTATAATCCTGTAGATAGGTTAACAAGCTTCTATAAATATAAACAATTGAAATACAATAGATATTTACAGTACTTATTTGCAGGAGTGATTACAATCATGGGTATAATTGATTATACATAGTAACCTCCATTGTAGGCAAGCTAAAGACCACTAGTTCTGGACTGAAGTACTACGTATGGTTCGAGATCTAAGCAAGCCATAATAGGTGGGGTTAAATACTGGGTATTCCTGAGTTATGTTGCGTTAGTAGGGCAGGATACACCTGGTGCCCAGAGGCAGAAGATTAGACACGTGGCGCCTGGGCGACAGAAGATAGACACCTGGCGCCCAGAGGTAGAGGAGTTGGACACCTGGCACCCGTACAATGGAAGATAGACCCATAGTGCTCGGGCACCGTAAGATAAACGCATGGTGCCTGGAGGCGGGGAAGCTGGACGTGGATGCCTGGGTGCCAGAGGTCCCGAAGGTGGCCTACAGGATTGTCAGTTTGCCTATCGGGTGCCTATGTCGCCAGAGGCACGAAAGGCAAACTAAATTCGTTCCTGATGATATATATATCCTAGGTCTGGCAATACTCTCACCTCTATCAACTGAACTTGCTAATATCAACTATTCGGTGTTGAGATTGCTCTGCTATGCGTGCATATATTGGAGGCCTGGCAAAGTCAATATTAGAGGTATGGCAGTATCGTAGTGAAGAATCCTTTAATTGTACACATATAGGAGGCCTAGCAATGCTCTCATCCAGCTTATAACTTGTGTTGTGGATTAAAATCTAGATGCTTGGAAAGGAGAGCTCACTGGCATCGTACCAGCGGCAGCTGCCATATGAACTAGTAATGTGGCATGCCAGGCTAGTCTGGCTTGGTAGCAGGCATGAGTTTAGGGAGATGCTAGTCCATGTAATTAGGTATGATCTACCCCGCTTGGCAACCAGCTTGGATATACTAGCTTAGACCAGCAATAAACCTGCTAGTATGCATGTGCAGCTACCATTGCACTAGTCCTATGCAGGCAACAGTCCAATTTAGCTGTACATATGCCTGCGTCTTTGCGAGTTAAGAGGTTGTTCTCCAGTCTCGACCATAATGTATGTCTTTACTCCATATATGTCTTTACTTGGCCGCTCTGATATATATATGAAATTCATGCCTTTGTGACTTATATGTATTCCAGGAATTCATGCCTTCACTGCTTATATATATTGTAGAAATTCATATATTTGCGGCTTATATATATAAGGAATGCATGCTTTCACAACCTATATATATTGTAGGAATTCATATATTTGGGGCTTATATATATATAAGGAATTCATACATTCATAGCTTCTATATATTGTAGGAATTCATGGTGGCTTCTATATTTGTATAGAATTCTTCTGTTCGTAGCTTATATATATTCAAGCTAGAAAATATAAGCCATAAATGTATGAATTTCTACAATATATATAAGCTGTGAAAGCATGAATTCCTTATATATATATAAGCTGCAAATGTATGAATTCCTACAATATCTATAAGCCGCGAAAGCATGAATTCCTTATATATATAAAAGCTGCAAATGTATGAATTTCTACAATATATATATGCTGCGAAAGCATGAATTCCTTATATATATATAAGCTGCAAATGCATGAATTCCTACAATATATATAAGCCATGAAAGTATGAATTCCTTCTATATACATAGGCCCTGAAAGCATGAATTCCTTATATATATAAGCCGCAAATGTATAAATTCCTACAATATATATAAGCAGTGAAGGCATGAATTCCTGGAATACATATAAGTCGTAAAGGCATGAATTTTATATATATATTAGGGTGGCTAAGTAAAGATATATATGGAGTAAAGACATACATCATAGTTGAGACTGGAAAACAGAGCAAATTTGCTCTAGCCCTCTTCAGCGTCTTACATATCTCACGACATAGTGGGCTCCCTGAGCCCGAAACAACCCCATTAGATCCAGCTTGTAGATGGGCATCCTATATCCAGTTTTCATATACAGAACACCTCGTCTTCACCTGACCCCTCGCCCTTTTATTGTCACTTTTTCGAGATATCCTGCAATTCTTCTAGCCCACACTATTTCACAATGGAGGCCAATACATACTGAGCATGCCATCAAGTACCAATAAAATAAAAAATAACTTTCATATGGCACCCTCTAGCTCAGTCAGGGATAACCAGCAAACTAAACCAACAATAGTTAGTACGCCTCGCCTACACCAAACTGACAACAGCTAGCACAATCAGCTAGTCCATAGTCCAGTTCAGTTAGCACAACAGATACGACATGAGGAAAAATGGCAACCTCTTCTTCCCAATTTGGTAGAGGTGGGATACCAATAAGGTAGTAGCCATCATCGATGGCAAAGCCTACAGGACCCTGGGAAGCTACTCTATATGGGGAGCTTCAGGAGGGAGGCCGGATATTAGGAAACACATCGATGCAATATCAAAGGGCTAGATCCTTTTCAATTCAGACAACACGGTGGTTTCCTTAATGATCGAAGTGATCGAGCCAGCTCATCTTGACACCCTCATCGAGTCAGGGAAGGTTGCTTTAGTCGCTCTAGTCCCAGAGGACTAATAAATGAATGACACCATCAATATTCTCCCTCACACAACATGCCAGGTTTCATACTGCAACAAACCTGTGCAACTAACCACCCCAGAGGAGGATGTGGACATGTTAATCAGAAGGGAAAGGGAGTCATCATTGTCCCCTGAGCCAGATGCTAACCCCAACCCATACTCTGCCGAGCTTTTGAACTTGAAGCAAGAAAGGACACTAACAAAGAGACAGAAGAGGCAGAACCTGGAGCTAGAAGAGGTACTAAATAAAGAGCTCACAGGACTGACAGTTGAGGGCCGGGTCATAGAATTAAGACTCACCTTGGAGGACGATCAAGCATGGAGAAAGGAGGAGAAGGAGGATGAGCGTGAGCTAAAGGAGAAAGAAACCTCAGATCTCATATACTACATAGGTGAACTACAAAAGGAATATAGGGAAGGCCATAAAGAGGTGATAGGAGTGCTAGCTATACAGGTTAATGACATAAGAGAGGCCCTCTCCCTCCTTAACTGGCACATAGTGAACCAGATAAAGACACTTACCAAATAGGTAGCTAAGCTAATGACACAACTTATAGCTCCCCTACCACTATCACCACTACCACCACCACCCCTAATATCTGAATCTTTCTTCACCTCACCAATGGAGGAAATACAATATATCATAGTTGGCACGGCAGAGGAGGCAGCAGAGACCCTAATGAGAGCCGAAAAGGTAGTGATAAGTCTAATCATGATTATCCCGGATAGTACTGGGAGTAGGAGGGAAAGCTTACTAGCCCAATTACTAATCCCATTCCCACTCTCATTCTACCAATTAACCGGCCCAGGCCCAACTACCTCACCAACGAGGGAGATACGATACATGACAGTCGGTATGGTAGAGGAGATAGTGGAGACCCTAGCAAGAGCCAAAAAGGCAGAGGCTCTTAGTCTAACTACGGTTATCCCGGACAGTACTGAGAGCACGAGGAAAAGCTCACTAGCCCAATCGCCAACCCTATTCCCATTTCACTAACTAACCAGCCCAGGCCCAATCACAATACCTATAGAGGGGAGCAGGGCTGAACCAACCATTGAAATCACGGAAAAACCTAGTAAAGACTCATATGTAGAGGACAACTCTCCCATCTGCAATCTAGGAGCCTCCGGGCCTTCTCCCAATATCCCATCGATGGAATCTATCAAATTTGATGTTAAGGCTAAGAACCCAGACATACATATGACAAATAATATAGTCGAATGCCAACTGGGTCTACCGGCCTCCCAACACACTACCACGGTCACTAAAAAGAGCCCGAGAAAACCTCAGATAGAAGATGAGATTAAGGTAGAGATACGGGAATATGAGGCAAGCACTGAAGCGATGATCCAGAAGAGGGATACTAACCTACTCCTGGACATATGCTAGCCAAAGGACAAGTCCAAGACTGTGGAAGCCAATGTTATTGCCACTGCACAGAAGGGGGTTATCAGGTATATAGAGGCCTTCAAGGGCTATACTCCAAGACGACAAACAATATAAGTATCCCAACATACGAGTGAATGTACTGCCACTACAAAAGGAAATGAAAAGGAGGCAGGACTCAAAGAGTGCACTAACCGAGCACAAGACATAAAAGAGAAGGAGGATGCTAAGGAAAGGATAGGAGGCTCCAGAGGCCGTAATAGCAACAGAAGGCCTTCCAGATGGTCAACACCTATCGGATGGACGATCCCACCAGCCCAAGATGCAACACACCCAGGCACTAGCACCAATGCCATACCCATTGGACCATCCCGGGAAAAAACCCTGCCCTCCGAACTATCTCAGGAATCAATCCCGCTGGCCCGTGGCAAACCTGGGAGGATAGAGCGCACATATATGGGGAAAGGGTATTGGGAGCAGGGCCCCAAAAACATGGCTGACATCGAGAACACCTCCAGACTCACCTCCATCCAGGTACTCCTGACCGGGTGCCCTACTGTCCCTACCAGAGGAGACGGTTGGAAGAGGTCCTTTATAGCCGGATTTAATGCTAAAAGAGAGTGCCTGGCCCTGGAAATGCCAATTTAAGCCACTCATATCTCTTTCACCTTTTCCTACCCCTCCGAATGAGTGGTCATAATATATCACCCAGCCAACATAATCTACAAGAAGATTATAAGGGCGGTAGCTAGAGTGCGAAGGGAGATGTATAACAATTGCATTCAATATCCCAACGAAGCCCTGGTTTCTATCCTCCAGGAAACAATAGAGCTCATCGCTCTAGAGCTACAAGGTACCAGTAGAGAAAAGGCAAAGGATAGGGCAGAATCCATCTGCAGGGACCTCAAGTTGACAAAGGCTGCCGGGCGGCCCAAATGGCTGGTTAAAGGCAAAGGAGATGGATATGAAGGGAAAAAGTGCTCTCTACGATTTTTGGTTACAACAGGTTCACTTAGAGCCATCAAATTACCCCTCCCTATCCCATACAACAAGGGCAAGATCTACCTCTACCAATGACTGGACAACAAGGCCTTCTATGTCGATGAGCTCAAGTACATGGTCATCCAGTCCCGCCCTTCACACTCCCCTAAGCCAGTTTAGACTTGGAGCACTTGTACATATTGTTATAGGGTTAACTATACAGTAGAGACCTGTTGGAGCAAGAAGAATGTCTAAGTATAGGCAAAACAAGAAAATACTACATGAGCCAAGCCAACGTTGGCCAACAAGTCGAAGGGCAATACACGAGCCAGGCCAGCCCCTGTTAATAAATAATATGACCATGGGAGTTCTAGGAGGGAGAGGCGATACGGGGGGAGAGAGGGAGGGAGGGGAGATCTGTAGAGGGGGGAGAAGGAGAGGGGGGATGGTGGTTAGATTTAAGAGGGGAAGAGGAGGAATCGGACGCCTAAGTGAAATAAGAGTAGCATATTGTAATGTTAATCGGTCTGACATACATACTCACACAACCTTAGACGTTGCTAAGGATTTCGATATAGTTTTTATCGGTAAACCAAGGATCTTCGACTTCAGTGGAAATCTAGGCACTACCAACTACCCTACCTTCCTATGTACCACGCCCATCTACTAGTGAAGTAAGGTTATTGCATACATCAATCCCTAGCATGCCAAATTTAGATACAATGCAAACCAAGGTCGTAACATCATCAAGGTTACTCTAGACATAACCAGCATTACTGGGGTCTACCTGGACAGCAAATACCCATCCAACTACCTCTTAGATGACCTAATGTCTATTTGCACTCTCAATAGAGCTTATATCCTGGAGGATTTCAACAGTCATCACCTAGCCTGTGGTGGTACCTCTACAGAGAGAGGCAGGATAGTTCAGGAATGGGCAGAAACTAACGCTCTAAGCGAACATACTTCATATAATGTCACCACATTTCGATGCACTAACTCCGATAGCTCGGTTATAACCTCTCTCCTCGATCTCATTCTCACGAACCCCAACACAACATGGACGGCTCACGACCTCAACCTTAGCTGGCTCAGCTCGGATCACTACCTACTAGCTAGCTCAATTCGTAGCCTGATCCTGCATACACGTACATATATAACCCCAGACTGGTCAAGGTGGGAGGATTATGTAGAACACAACCCGGAAACCAATACCTCCCACTTTAGCGAGGCCTACGAGATCTTGGTGAAGCTCTCCAGGGAGCTCTTTATAACTAAGGAAAGTTCAGCACATAGCAAGAAATGGTGGGACACAGAGTTCAGCACATAGCTACAGGCAATAAGACAAGCCAGCATGGAGGACTATGGGAAGGAGAAAAAGAAACTTCATAAGATTATCCAGAAAAAGAAGAGAGTATGCTGGGACAAGTTCCTCAATGAACAGGGTAAGTGACACCCATGGGATATGGTCAAAATCGCTAAAGACCCCTGTAAGACTAGGACAACCTGCAGCAACCTTAAGGATCAGGAAGGCGTAGTCTTCCAGATGGACCAAGACAAGTGCATGCCCTTTTAACAATACAACTTCATCACTCTCAGGACACTAGGGTACTCATCCCCACCCACCATAGTAGCCTCACCATTACCGTACAGGATAGCATCAGACGAAACCGTCCGACTTGTCCAAAATGCCCTTGGGAAAACTTATAACAACTCCGCACCAGGACCAGATGGGATCTCCGACCGTCTCTTGAAACTAATCATTGATACCCATCTAGGCCAGTGGATTATCAATGACATCACCATAACAGTGGAGGATACAGTCGTACCGAGAGTGCTAGTCCCTTCATCCTGGAGGGAGATGTCCTGGATCATGATTCCAAAGCCAAACAAGGACTATAGCCTCGTCAAAGGCTGGAGACCCATTATCCTTTCCAACTATATAGGGAAATTGGGGGAGAAAGTAGCAGTGGACAAACTCTAAGAATTGACTCCACTATTCTACATATTGCAGTTCGGCTCATGCAAACACAGATCAGTGATAGATAGCATAATGCTGACAGTTTTAAAGGTAGAGGAGGCCATGGCAGAAGGGGACCACATCATACTCCTAGGAAAGGATATTGTGTCAGCCTTCAATAACATTAGAAGGAAGAGAGTCATCGAAGCCCTGAATACATGCTCGGTCCTAAGAAATTTAGTCAACTTCATATACTCCTTCCTATCTCCTAGATCCTTCAATATTATCTAGGACAACTCTATCAGGGGGAGGGGCACCTTAGACAAGGGCACTCCATAAGGTAGCCCATTGAGCCTGGTGGTTTTTCTGATCTTTATTGCTAGAACGTTGACTCACGCAGCTGAGCTGTGCATGAATATAAGTACACATACTCCCAGCTCATATATACTGTACAGAACCAAGGTATTGCCCCCTCACAAGATCTTTCTGTTCACCTATGCAGATAATGTCAACCCCCTTATAATCACTTCACACAAGTACCATAGGGCAGAGCACGATAGGGTGGTAAAAGAAGTTGACATAGCCCTGGTCAAGACCACCAAAGAGACCAAATTAGAGTGGGATACCTCCAAGAATGCCAGGCTCAACTTCGGGGAAGCCAATACATAGATCAAGACTCTCAGAATTATTGTCGACAGCAAGCTCGACTTCAAGAAGCATATAAAGGCCAGAACAAAGAAAGCCGAGGCCACGATGAATGTCCTCTTACGCTTGTGCAACAGCAACAAGGGCATGTCCCCGCTCACACTTATACTAGCCTTATCTGCCCTATATTCCTATGGGGAGTAGAGCTATAGGAAGGGGCCAACATTTCTCGGATACAACTTATAGAGTCCCAGATGCTACGAAAGATATGTGGAGCCTACCAGGGCAGCTCGAAAGAAAATTTGGGCTGGATTACTAATATCGAACCTCTAGAGAGCAAGTTATCTGACCTTCATAACTGCTGAGTGGCATGAGTGGTCCGCACTAGCAACACCTATATAAGGGAGGTAACATCCTCCCTATTTAATACCCACAACGTTATCACAAGAGGTTTCAGAGTGGCAATAGCATTTGAACCCCAAAACCTCAGCTTTGGCAACTGCATATACTCTAACTCTAGCAGCCTCACACTTTATAAAGAATATATATTTTGTTTTAGTTTTATCTCCTGTTTCCACTCAGAAATGTTTTCTTATCTTTGTGTTTTACTCCTGGTTAGGTAATTCCCTTGGATGGATTAGTATACGGATTACTTATGTGTTAGTTATATTTTCTTTAGTATGAGTTATCTTTCCTTTTCTCAGCTATCATGTGCTTCCAGTACATCATAGAAATAGTCAGGCACTAACTATTCAAGCTACCTATTCCAGTCGGTAAGCTGATGTCATGTTTATCATTTGTTTCTTTCTATAGCCTCATTTCTATTACATTCTCCGGCATTATTTATGATACTAAACATATCAATAAGGAGCCTTCTTATATCCATAACCATCTGGTATCATTATAACTCTTGAGGATTATTATACGAATGAGTCTCTCTAAGACTCATTGCCTTAGGATTTAGTTTCTATAAAAGACCTGATTTCCGTGGCCTCTAGTTAGGACAGATCTCTTTCAGTACCTTCTAGTCTAGCAATATCAGAATATACAAGCTACACTGGTAATATTCTTATCTCGCCTCTTTACTTATGACCAGACACCTCTCTCCTCTTTCTACAACTATACCCGTAGTTTGCTACTTTCTAGAACTCCTGTATAGGACTTAGAGATAGTATCAACTGCCCTTACCATATTAGTAGAGCCGTGCTCCCCTGGGAACACATCTACTAACTTGGTCTACACTTATACACTTACTGTTTTATATGATCCCTCGGATCCATACTCCAATAGCAAGGGCAGTTGGGCGGCTAAGATTGGAGAATTATTAGATGAGGGATAGAGAGTATACTATACCGACAGTACAAGGAGACAAAGGCATTCTGCATTAGCAATGGTATCAGAGGACAGGAGAGGGAATCTAATCCCAAGAGCAAGTTTCTACTTTGGAGAGGAGGCCATAGTCATGGATGGGGAAAGAGAGGCCGTCACTCTTGCTTTAAGAACATACAGAAACTCACCCATGATCACCATCCTCTCCGATTCAACAGCTACCATCTCATCTGCTATGGAGATGTAGCAAGTACAGCTACCTAGGAGTGGAATCAAGATAGAAATAAGGGAGCTACTAGCAGAATGCCATGCCAATCACTACAACACCCTAATCTCTTGAGTTCGCTCCCATAATCGCATTAAAGATAATGAGGAGGCTGACGAGTTAGCTGCCCTCGCATCTACACGAGGACAATTTACTGTTCAGGAACCTATAGTAACCGAGGGAAGGATCAGACAGGTTTCAAAAGCTGCTCATGCCAAAACTAGGTCAGCCCCAGGATTCGGTATAAGGAGAAGTGACTAGAATTACTATTCCCTTTCAGCCTATATCTGATGCCAGACCAACCGGGGGCCCCAGAGATCCTAGCTATACAAGATGGGAAAGGCAGACTAGTGCATATACGACTGTAGATACCACTCGGAAGACAGGCATCATATTACATTCAGGTGCCCTAGTTATCACGAACAGAGATGTAGCCTAGGCAATATAAAAGAATGGGAGGACCTAGACCGTCCAATATAGATAAAAGAGGAGGGGGAGGAGGACTGGGATATGGTGGAGACATTTTTTGGTTTTCTGTATAGGAAGCTCATCGGACGCTACATCCAAGATTAACTTATTAGGCGCCAAAGAAAACGGTGGATAGAGTACTATAGACTGCCCTATATGGGTAAAAAAGGAGGGTAAGGAGGACAAGTAGGAGGCAGTAGAGGCCTTCTTCACCTTTCTATACACAAGGCTCCATAGAAGGAGTGTAGAAGGGAATATAGGAGTCAGGGGATATGGTAGAGGAGATGTCATTGCTGTCGGGAGCTGGAAGGAGCAGGAAGAGTTTCTACGAGTATGATAGTGATCGCAGGCCTTAGTTAGGCCTCTTGAGGTCATTTGGCATGCAGCCGGTTAGTGACAGCATGGGGGCCTATGCATTACGATTTTCATTATACAGTTACTATTATATGTTTATATTCATATATATCTGATTTACATAGTTTTGATTTATGCAGTCACGTAGTTTTGATATACACTTTTTGTTTTTACACAATGTCTTTATTTAGTCTTTCACTTGCTTTTCCGCAGGCCTCAGTCAGGCCTCTTGTGGTCATCTGGCATTTAGTCAGTTAGTGACAGCATAAGGGTCTACATACACATTTTGTTTTATACAATATCTGTATTTAGTCTTCTGCTTTCTGTACACAGTAGACTTGGCAGATTAACTTACCTTGTCCTAAATCCATTCGGGTTTCCAGGTGGTTCCTCATAGTCCCCTTATTGGGATTGAATAGGAGTAATGAGTATTTAAAAAAAAAAAAAAAAAAAAGAGACTGGAGAACAACCTCTTGACCCGTAAAGATGCAGGCATGTGTACAGCTGAATTGGACTGTTGTCTGTACAGGCCTAGTGCAATGGTAGCTGCACATACATACTAGCAGGTTTATTGCCAGTCTAAGCTGGTATATCCGAGCTAGTTGCTAAGTGGAGTTGATCATACCTGATTACATAGACTAGTATCTCCCTAAACTTATGCCTACTACCAAGCCAAACTAGTCTAGC
This sequence comes from Terfezia boudieri ATCC MYA-4762, assembly GCA_003788615.2. Lineage (NCBI taxonomy): Eukaryota > Fungi > Ascomycota > Pezizomycetes > Pezizales > Pezizaceae > Terfezia > Terfezia boudieri. The sequence goes on from ML121546.1 coordinate 675,603, forward strand.
ATGCCACATTACTAGTCCATACAGCAGCTGCCGCTGGCACAATGCCAGTGAGCTCTCCTTCCCAAGGATCTAGATTTTAATCCATAATACAAGTTATGAACTAGGTAAGAGCATTGCCAAGCCTCCTATATGTATACAATCAAAGAATTCTTCACTGCGACACTGCCATACCTCCAATATTGACCATGCCAGGCCTCCAATATATGCACGTATAGCAGAGCAATCTCACTACCGAATAGTTGATATTAGCAAGTTCAGTTGATAGAGGTTAGAGCATTACTAGACCTAGGATATGTGTATACATAGCTAACCTATCTCATAGGGTTCTTAGCTGTGACACTGCTATACCTTCAATATTGACCGTGGGAGGCCTCCAATATTGACTGCAGCAGGCCTCTAATATGTGCACAAATAGCAAAGGAATCTCACTACTAAACAATTGGTATAAGTATGTTCAGTCGATAGAGGTGAAAGCATTGCCAGAACTAAGATATGTGTACACATAGCTAACCTATCTTAAAGGGTTCTTAGGCATGACACTGCCATACCTCCAATATTGACTGCGCCAGGTCTCCAATATATGCACGTATGCAGAGTAATCTTACCACCTAACAGTTGATAAGAGCAAGTTCAATTGATAGAGGTGAGATATTGAGATTTCCTTATTTACGAATTGTAGCTAATTCGTTAAGACCGTCCATAGTACCATGTCTCTGGCATCTAGACAGTGCCATGCTTCTGGTATCGAGACAGGACCATACCTCCAGCGTCAATTGAGAATGTACCATACCTCTGGTATTGAGAGAGATCCATGCCTCCATCGTCGAGACAGTCCCATGCCTCTGCCATTGAGACAGTCCCATGCCTCCACCGTCGAGACAGTCCCATGCCTCCGCCATCTAGTATAACATGCCTCCACTATCTAGTATGACATGCCTCTGCCATCTAGCATGACTTGCCTCCAGTATCTAGTATGACATGCCTCCACCATCTAGCATGACATGCCTCTGCTGTCTAGCATAACATGCCTCCACTATCCAGCCTTCCCTGCCTTCACCGTCTAGCCTGCCCTGCCGTCGCTGTCCAGCCTGCCTTGCCTTCGCCGTCCAGCCTGCCCTGCTTCCGCCGTCCACCATGACATGTCTCTACCTCAGGCTATTCTAAGTTCTTAGTACTGTCGTTCACAGAACCTAAGTAGGTAGAGCCTGCATTTCACTAGGGATATGGGGAGGTGGGAACAGGTCTAGTGAATGATATTACTATGTCCAATTTTGTTTCCTTTCATGTACATACACATGTAGAAATACTATAGTCATTTGCTATACTTGTTCGCATATATGCTCTAAATTATTAGTTCACTTCATTCAATATAGCTAGCCTCAGATGTAGGGAAGGTAAAGACACATCTCTTGCCGACTGAGTAATAAAGGTTAGAGCTCCAAGGTTATAAGAACGGACAAGTTCAAGTTACCCAACCCATCAGGTATACCTAAGTAGGGCAATGTCATGTCGTATACTGCACCTGGGGTGTATCCGTAAAAGAAACCTGAGCATCAGGAACGATTTATATGGCGTCCCCTGCCATTAGAGGTCGTCCACATCTTAGTCTCCGTCCTGTGAATATCTCCTGTGGCGTTCCCCATTATCTGAGGTCTCCCATATCTTACCCTCGTCCTGCCAATGTCTCCCTGGCGTCCACTGGTCTCTCATGTCTTACTCTCCTTACTGCCAATGTCTTCTGTGGTGTCTACCTTTATCTTACCCTCCATCCTGCCAATATCTCCTTGGCATCTACTGGTCTCCCATGCCTTGCCCTCCGTCCTGCCAATGTCTCCCTGGTATCCACTGGTCTCCCATGCCTTACCCTCCGTCCTGCCAATGCCTCCCTGGCGTCCACTGGTCTCCCATTCCTTACCCTCCTTACTGCCAATGTCTTCTATAGCGTCTACCTTTATCTGAGGTCCTCCAGATCTTATTGTCCGTCCTTGCATGACCTTCTAGTGTCCTATGTCATCTCTCAGTTCTCTTACTCCTGTGTCTTTGTGACGTATTCCATTACTCACTTTTGTATAATAATCACAATCCCGTACAGTCTCCTCAGAATCTCTCAAGTGCCTTGCCTTTGAAAGTCGTTTCTTATATTGCCACTTCTATCTACTACTATGTATACATTTCATTCCATGTACTCAAATCAATTCTATTATTCACCAACCACAACTTTCCTGTTTCTAGCGGAATTAAATGTGCCATCCCCTCAATGTCCCCTATCCTTACCATATGTATCCCTTTTCCCTCCTCTTTTCGTCCCATTTTGATCATTCCTTCTTCTCTACTTGGCTTTGCTGGTCCCTGAAGTCACAGCAGTTCTACCAACGCAACTTCATGGTTCCTCTCCACATGGTCTCGGACACTGAACAGCCCTTCCAATCTCCCTACTGTCTTCCCGTCCAGCTGGCCTACTTGCAATTCCACTACCACCCTCTTCCACCGACGAACCCATACCCAATCCGCTCTTGGCTTTCCTTTCTTTCTGAATGCCTGTTTCCCTGTCCACCTAATACAATGCACTACTTCACCCTCACCTTGAAACTGAATGATACGAACAGACAATGTGTAGTAGTAATGTGCACTGTAATTGTATATTTTCCTAGTATCGGCCACAGGCTTTTCTCTGGCCATATTCAACTTTAGGTAGACACAGAATCGCTCAGTCAGACATTGAATACCCAATGCTTCCGCAAGCGATGAGAGAGGTATCCCATTCAGGTTTTCCGCACTTTGTTTCTCTCCTAATGTTGGACCCTTACTCCCTGGTTTCAGTCCAGTTTTATCCCGTGATGGATCCTGGCTGTCCGCAGCCAACATCTTTTATACGTCAGCAGGTATTTTAATATTATGACTCCATGCAATGAGATTCAACTCCCATATCCGGATTGCATAATCCCTAGAGATACTATCCAGGATCTGCTCTACCGCATCAACTCGGTTGGACTGTCTATAAGCATCCTTCAGTGGCTTGTGAAGTGCCTCGGTGATCTCAGTGGAGTACTGTAGGAGTGTCCCAAAATCGGTTATCTGGGACCCATATTGAGATAGAAGATACATTTTCGGAAAGTTGAACATAGCTTGCTGGAGGACATCATAGACTACTTGCTGTCTCTCTTGCCAGTCTTCCACACTCCGTTTTGCTTGCTGCGTGGCTGTGAGCTGGAAGTACTAATCTATGGTCGACTGCCGTGCCTGACTCTCTGCTAGCTCCTGAGGAGCCCTTACTGCCTCTTGACGATCTGCCTTACTTGCCTGAAATTACCGAAACATGTGTATAGACTGATGAAACTGTCACAGATAGTCATTTATGTATCCAATAGTTTCTGGTGTATGGCTCCAGTATCTTGCTATTAGACAGAAATCTGTCATGGCATGCACACATCATATGGCTAGTTTGCTATCATGCTGAGCAGCCGCCGACAGCTTGGGAGTGTCCTTGCTTTGATGCATCGCAGCTGTCAAGTATGCCAAAATAACATGGTTGACTCTCCTCATTTCCGAGCCACTCCACATCGTGATCTGGTGATACTGTTTTTGTGGAGGATGGTACTCAGGGTACAGTAGGATAGCCTCCCATATCGAGTCGAAGGCTTCAAGTCGTTTATGTTTCTGCAAAAATCCCTCTATCCAATCTAGTAGGTGCTTCAGAATCCCAAGCTGGATATTATGCAGAAGGTCCCCTTGGACAATTAGCGGTGACGTGATGCCCTTGAGTGTTTATAGGGCATTAGAAATCGGTTTGACCCCTTGGGTCTGTAAGCTGCTCTCCGTTAGCTATCATATACCACAATGCAGGGTTTTCTGTATCCATACCTATCCACATCACCGGCTTTGAATAGCCTCTGGTAGTCAATATGATTGCGAACTGCATACTGTCTTTTTGGTAGCATGCCCAATTCGCACGGGGTTATAATGCAAATGGGACATCTATTGGTTTTTATGCCATGGATGTTTATATTTTCCATATAGTCTGCAAGCCAGCTTGAAACCATAGGAATACATTTCCTGACTTTTTCATCAGTGCAAACTATTTCACATCCTCCACCCTACTCCAATCAGTCATTAACAGACATCCACTGACTCCTGATACATTGTTCACACATACCTCATATAGTTGCACCAGGGGTTGCAGAATGCACCCCAGGATCTCGTGCTGGACTCTGAGCACATCATACTCCTGCTGTTGTGGATTAAACCCTTTAATTCCCTTGTTGTGCTTAGGACCAACCGGCAGAAGGGCAATGAGCATCCAAGCCTGTGTAGTAGGTTTGTTTCGAATGTGCGAGGGGATGTTGATGATAGATATGAACAACGGCCACAATTTCTTATCCCCAGAGAAATTGGTGAGGAATGTTTAATCCGATGTCAGAATAACTGGAATTAGTGTTGACCTGACCGGGAGGATCAACTAACCGATGCTCAGTGTCCTTAGTAAGATTACATATCTAATTGATTGTGACCTACCTGCATTTGTCACCACCAATCCCCTATATGTATTTCCGTATACACCCGGTTACCCCCAGCATCAAACTCATGAACTGGCTCAAATATCAAGTCTTTGGCAAATGTCCTCTGTTGTAAAAGATACTCCAGAGTACACTGTATGTCCCTGTAATAGAAAGCACACCCATGTTGTAGATGGAAATCGACGGTTCCTTGATGCCATGCAAGTTAATCTATGAACTCCCGCATCTTATTCCGCCATGTATGACCAGACTTGAAGTGGACTCTGGCTGTCTCCAGTTAATCTGCAGGGAGTAGATTGTTGCAGAAGAAATTGTCAATATTTTTCAGAGATATCTTGCTCTCGTGGAAGAATCGAGCTAGCCTGTACTCATACACATTGTCGAACGGTGCCAGTGGGTTAAACTATGGGCTTCTGACGTGCTGGAAAATATAGTCTTTGATAGTTTTACTAGCTGTGTACTGAGGCGGCAGGTACTGAAGTCCCTTCGCAAGTTCTCCAACAACCAGTGTAGACTCCTGAGGGTCTGGACCATGACTCCGGGTGTCAATCCCAGCACTTCGGGGAGAAACTGAACCACTTGAAGCTATATTGGCAATCACCGGCCTTTTAACGGCGCTCTTGGAATGTTTGGAGGATTCCGGAGTCAACAAAGTGAGGGTATGACCACATTTGGAGCTTATCGGAGGCTCATCAGAGAGTGATGCCACTGGCTTATTGGGGTGTTTACTCCGTAGATGTCGACCATATTGTCAAGCAGAGCGGAACACCAAATGACAAAACTGACACTGCATTTGACGTGAATATTAATGGTGACGGAGACAGTATTATGATTGAAGGACACCTACCGTCAGAAGAGGCCTCATAGGGAGACATTGTGGAGACTAACTGGCTCGGTGTCGTGTTCCACTTCTGCTGCATTCCACTGTCTAAGTCCTAATGTAGAAAGGGTTGTACTGTCTGCTGACAGTCCACTCATTGCGGGTTAAAATCCATGGTAAATTCACCACAGCGATATAAAGCAGAGCTAGACTTCCGGGCTGGAATCTGAACAGAATTAGACCGAATGGCTAACCCCTTTAAGTTGTTGCTTTCTGGCGCAGATACTAGTCTGGTTGGCACAACACCTCCAAAACATCTTTGGAGAGGCTAGTGCTAGCCAGACTAGTCTGGCTTGTACAACAATAAGCTTGTAGCTTGTACTAGACTATGACTGGCTAAGCCTGGTAGAGACTTGGCACACTCGCAGTCTACTAGAGTCTATGGAGCATGTAATGTGTCTTGTATCATATGACATGAATCACCAGTCTCTAGGATGTTCTGGGCAGGCTGTTCAGATGCAGCGCTTACCACCTAGACTAAGATGTAGGTAGTTACTCAGAGTATATAAGTAGTCTCGTGTCTAGTCTCGTGCCACTCGTGTCTAGTCTCGTGCCACTCGTGTCTAGATACTCGTGGATAAGAGTATGAGACTAGGATAAGAGAGGCCTAGTTGTAGCCTAGAACAAGCTAGTGCAGGATTAGTCTGGTTATAATACGTTCCTAAGTAGTCTAGTTGGCAAAAGCCCCTCGCAAAAGGGTTCCTTAGGAAGACCCTGGAGCCATTCAGAGTGCCTAGCACCCACTTAGATTGGCCTGGTTCGGCCCCTGAGTGTGAGTTGCAATAGAACTTTTCAGTGGAATATAGGGGAGTATACTATTATGGTCGAAAACAAATTGTCACGAAGCTTATATAGTTAAGGTGATTGCCCCCAAGTTTGACTTCTCGACAGTAGAATACTATTATTGCAAGTGAGTAAGTATACCATTCATACCCTCACTGTCCCATGGCATACTAACAGTGGATAGCTTACAACTACAACCCATATTCTGCACCAACTAGTCTCGGCAACAACCAACTAACTGTAAGTCGATGTACAACTATGCAGGGGTCCTTGTTGTCTGAGCAGAGACTAACCACGTATGGCATAGGTATATACAATATCTAGTAATGATAACTTGGTAGCTGTCAGTAATGAGAGGACTGTAAGGAAGGCCGCAGAGCATGTCGGCTTTTTTGATGAAGGTATTCCTAGTCAATTGTACACACAATGGCATAAGCAAGTACATAGGGGAATACAGAACTTCAACTGCCATGGCCCGGAAGAGGCAGGGTCAAATAAGTGGGAATCCTTCTGCGAGTGGGCCGCTGGCCAACTCACAATGGCTCCAAGGGGTCAGCTGGCATACCAGGATGAGGCAATTCAGAAACACATCCGAATACTATGTGACGACGTAGCAAAAAAGGCCAAAGGCAGTCGGCAAGCTATGTGGGTGGCAATACACCAGGCTCGGGCTGCCCATAGGGCGTCCCACGATGGAGAGCCTGCTGTAATTGAGCCACCAAAGTGGCCCCTGCTAGACGTTGAGGAGCTGGGGCAGCCCTCCGCTGGATCCAGTTACATGCTGAGAACTGCCAAGGGAAAGGGGAGTGCTGGAGTGAAGAAGGCGATCATTGAGTCGAATACGGAGAGGAAGCGAGTCAATGCCCGCAAGCAGGATTAGGGAGGATTAGGAGCGGGATGGCTAGGTGGGTGAGGGGGGTGGTTAGGGTGGAGGGCTAGACCAGATCAGGGCAAAGCCACTTAGTGCTAAATGTAAAAAATTAATAAAATTTCAGTTTAGTACTAAAGGTGCCCGTCAGTCGGCACTAGAACATGAGCGTCCTGTAGTGCACGAGCCTAGTCTTGCATAGGTTAACCAGATCGAATGTGCTAAGCTGCCAGATAAAGAAATAGCCCATTAAGGAGTGTACACCCGATTCAACTTAACACCCAATGTCTCTGTAAGAATGAACCATGAAAGGCGTTTTTCATCAGATCGTGAAAGCTGTTACAGGCTTGAATCCATTAACTTCACTTCTTAGCCAATGATGGTCTCTCAGGGACGAAACAAACCAACGACGAAGGTAGTATTTAGACTCTTAAAACATCTCTATCCAGATCCATCCCCTCACTTCTCTTGATGAAGGTAGTATTTAAACTCTTACTATCCCCTCACTTCTCTTGCCGAAGTATTTACATAGGCTCTCGACTGATATTACCAAATATGGTACGTTGTCTGATTTATACCAGTCACTATCTAGTATTGTTGTGTGGTAAGTCAATGTGGGTCTGTGTATAGACTAATCTGAGATAAGCTTCATACCTATTCTGTAGCATGCCTCCGAGACAGCAGGGCAGTAATGCCCAAGATGGTGATGAGCCAACTATCAGAAACGTAGCAGAAAATGTTGGCTTCTTTGATAATGGCATCCCACCACAATTGTACACACTGTGGAGGAGCCAAGTCTATCGAGGGGTTTAGAACTGGGGCTGCTATGGTGCTAGAGAAGCAGGCATAATTAGATGGAGGGATTTTTGTGAATGGGCCGCTGGGCAGCCCACAATAGCCCCCTGAGGCCAGGTACAATACAATAGAGATGTCATCTGCTGAAATGTGCGAATTCTTTGTGATGACATCGTGAAGAAGGGCCGGAATAGCCGCCAGAGTATGTGGGATATCGTGCAGAAGGCTCGAGCAGTCCATCATGCCGCCAATCCTGGAGGGGTGATCGAGCCCCTCAGATGGCCACTACCAGACATTCAGCAGCTTGGACAATCTACTACGGGGCCACCCTACATGCTTCAGAACCCCAGAGGTAGAGCCGGCGCAACCCTACTTAATGCAACATAGGAATCGAACACGGAGAGGGCCAGGATCACTGCTCATGGAGTACAAGGGCCAGGCCCAGCAGCTCCAGCTATAGCGCCGGCTGCACAAGGTCCGGCCCTGGCCCCTGCACCTGCCTTGGCTGTGGCGGCCCCTGCACCTGCCGTGCCCATACCGCCCAGGATGCAGCAGGTGGCAATTATAGTCCCTCCTTCGAGCCTGCCTGCAGGTGGTGGTGGGGTTGCGGATGGCCTCCTAGCAGGTCATTCATACCGCCTTGCAGTCCTTTACGGATGGCCAACATCTACTGGGGGTCCACCAACCTCAGTAAGGATTCATGTAATAACTCCGGAAAATCATACTAGGGATATCGCTTGTGGTGGGTGGTTGTTTACGGCAATAACCGTGTCGGGGACTCTGAGAATCCTCGTCCATACGATGGCCAAGCAGGTATTACGCAGCCAGCCCTTTTTGCCATGGGAGTTAGGGGCAAGCAGGCAAATTTCACCCTTCTACGTTTTGGATAGGTCTGATAGGTAGAGGGTTCTTCCTCTCGGGGTGGCTAACGACCTAGAGCTAGCTAGACACATAACTGCAGACTACTTTGGTGGGAATATGCTGGACTTGCAAGTAGAGGTTTGTCCACCTACATTGGTACCAGCTGCAGCTGCAGGAGCAATCGCTAGGTGGGGAGGAGCTGTACGCAGATGGGGAGGAGCTGTATGCAGATGGGGAGGAGCTGTACGCGGACAGGGAGGAGCTGTAGGCGGACAGGGAGGAGGTGTAGGCGGACCGGGAGGAGGTGAACCCAGGCGGGGAGGAGCTGTACGTGGGCAGAGAGGAGCTGTATACAGGCAGGGAGGAGCTGTACGTAGACGGTGATTGGTGCTGGCAGGGGGTGCAGTAGCTGGGATACAGGGGGGGTGCAGTAGTAGGCGGTGGGTGTTCCTGGGTAGCTGCACAGTTGACACGGCCGAAGCTAATGTACCAATAGTACTAGACAGCGATTCAAATAGATGACTGTTATCTCTTTTTTCCTTTTTTCTCATTAAGACCTGTTATCTCATTATAAGCTTGGATTTCCGTATTTTTGTTGCACTTTGGTACTATTTGTTTAGATTCCTTCGGATTTGTTCGGATTTGTTTACTAGTTGTTTGAACTCTTAGTATATGTAAGTTAACTTTGGTGGTCCAATAATAAGGTAAAACCAGCCTTTGAGGAGCGGGCAATAATACATGAATTTTGAACAGAAATAAGTGGTATACAGTACGTGATCACGAAGCTTGAGCGTCGACTGATGGGTAGCAGACTTGCAGGGACATTGAGAGGCCAAAGAGGGCTATGCCGCCCCCGAAGTTGGAAATGTGGTCCACTCTGGAGTATTACTTGAACCTGATAGTACAATGCTAGCCTTTGAGGAGAGGGTACCCAGATGGAAGCATTTTTTGCACAGGGACCAGTAGGTGTCCACAAGCTTGAGGTTGAGTATCGACTGATAGATGACGGACTTCCAGGGACACTGTGGGGCCAAAGAGGGTTATGCTGTACCCAAAGTCGTAAGTGTTGTCTACTCCAGAGTCATACTTGTTGAACCTGACAGTGCAATACAAGCCTTTGAGGGGCAGGTAACAAAAGGGAAGCATTTTCTGCATAAGGACCAGAGACACCATGGCCAGCCTTGGATACTGTTGTCTCGTATAGTAGGCGGATGTGCAGAGACACAGAGGGGCCATAGAGACCTGTTTAACATTCGAAGGTAAAAAGCAAGCAGTCCAGAATATTATAAAGAGATGCTAACATCGTCTGCCCAAGTTCAGCATTATTCCATACAATCAGTACATAACCACAAAAATGGCTGGGACTCGGAAAGGAAAGGAATCGCAAATCATGCGAAAGCACTCTGCAACACGCCATGACCTCCATGTGGCAAAGAAGAAGACTGCAACCAGTACAGGATCTACAATGTCCACTGCTACCACCATCCCTGTATCATCAAGTTCCTCAACGTCCACTGCTATCTCTACCAAAAAGGTCACTATGTTAGTGCCTAATACACAAAATTTCACAGCCAGCGTAACGTTTCCCAAGGTAAGAACCTGCAGATGTTCTGTGTCTTCAAATGCAGCACTGATTTGATTGCATACAATAGGCAATATCCACAAACAGCCTCTCCTCGCAGAGTAGAGTTGTCCTCTAGACGCCAAAACGACGGCAAGCATCGCCGGCTGTACTTAGAGCATCCTGCAGCATATATGTGAATTCCTTTAGTGGAAGTACAGAAGTTGGACTGACAATAGTAACAGTTTGAGAGCACACCAGGGCACTCTATGCCACCATTACCACTGCATCACTTGGTCTCTAGCATATTCTTGAACCCATAAAGCCCATTTCAATCAACTCCAATATCAGTGCCAACCAGTGCCTAACAACAGTATGATGGTGAGCTCGCGACAGATACTGAGGGACTTATAGGAGACTTGTGGTTGCCAGAAGAATGCAAAGTAGCTATGAAATCAGGTAGGAACCGGAGTATTAATTAATTTTCCAGTGCACTACGGGATATGGTTACAAATGCAGCCAATGACATGGAAAGCATCATGCTTTTCCAGGACCCCCTCCCAGATCCTAAGCGGACGCAGATGATTTTGGAAAGTATATGGACAAATGCAGAACACAAGTTTGCAGCAGATATTGCTCGCAACAATAAGATTGATGCCTATGTATGTTAGAATTAGATGATACCAGCGTGAGTGAGCAGGATGCTTATGAACCCTCTTTAGCTACGAAGTATCTCGTCGCACGCACACACCCACCTAACATACCATGCAAAAAGGAAAGTGGCGGAACTATACCAGTTCGACCAAAACTGCTCGACACGATACATCCAGGACTAGGTCAGATGGCTATTGCTGAGGGACAGGTTTACATGTGCGGAAGTGCAAAGAGAGGTATCTATGCAGTCATTCAATATCCGTTATCATACGGTCAGAGTCTAATAGTTATTAGCATTGGGGGTTTCGATTTCGGGCACCAGAGGCAGTAGAGTTCATTTACAATCAGTTCTACAGCAACAAGAAAAAGCTGGGAGTGTAGGATAAGACATTTATAGGCCGCATTAGTAGTCAATTCCTGTGCCTCATTTTTACTGTGCTGCATCACACGCTGCAATGCTATGAAACTGGTGAATATGTGGGATCAGTGAACTTCAACTTCACCAGTGCAAACAGTAAGCAAAGGATCCTAGGGGGCCAGAGGGTTACATTAACAATCTGAGCAGGGACTTATACTAGGCTGTTGCGACAATGGAAGGCTTTCCTAACGAGCATTCAGGATGACTTGCTAAACGTAATCCGTGCTGAGATTGTCAAAAAAAGCCAGAAGGTAGGTCAATGTGTGAGTTGGGAGCAGGAGAATCCCTATGAGATGGACGAGCAGGATTTGAAGGCGCTTGGGGCACAACTATGTGCGGATCTTCAGAAGGTGGAGGAGGATAACTTGATCACTGCTACAGTTGATAAGGAGGTCAGTATGGCGCGGAAGAAGCTAAGCTACGATGACGCGGAACAAATAACAGGAGTCCATGCCTTTGAAGTCGATGATCTATATGGGGAGTCACGGAGCTAGGATGCTGGGGAGGTAAATCTGGATGCAGAAGATGGGGAGGATGATGAGGAGGAGGAGCATAGAGAGGCAGAGAATGGGGAAGAGGACAGAGAGGAGGAGAACAAGGATGGTGAGGAGGATGAGGAGGACGAGGAGGATGAGGTGGATGAGGAGGATCAGGAGGACCAGGAGGACTAAGATGTAGATTTTTTGTGTGGGGGTTTATGTATATTTATATGGGAATTTGTCGGCTGGAATGTTATTTGTGCGCAATGGACGTTGAGAAGGAGGATGAGGGTATTGGAGAGCTTGCATTTTATTTCTTAGAATTGGGATAGGAGGTAGTTAGGTCGGTACCGGGGAATGGAACGGGGTTTCTTATTAGTTTATTCAGGATTGTGAGAAGGCATAGGCGGATTGTGGATGTAGTTCGGGGAATAATGACGAGCAGTGAACGGCCATTCTTGAACATGCATGTGACCAATGTAACAACAATTAGGGGGTAGAGCGAAGGACGCACAGGAGACACAAGAGAGCACGTTAGTATTGGCATGAGAGAGAGACATTTCTTGAGGGAGGTTATCAGAACGCCAGGTCATCTGGACGCTCATGAGCTAGAGGGAGGTCATCCTGTCGATATAGGCCAAACGAACATCGTCCAGACGCCATAGGCTGAACGAACGTCGTCCAGACGCCATAGGCTGAACAAATGTCATCTGGATGCCAATGAGCTGGAAGGGGTCATCTGGATGCCATAGGCCGAACGAACGTCATCAGGATGCCAATGAGCTGGAAGGAGGTCATCAGGACGTCCGGGTAATCGTCCGGACACACATCAGCTGGAGGAGGGGTATCTGGACGACAATGATTGGGATGGGAGCATTGACAAGTAGCATATTGCCTCCACGGTGCCCAGGGCGTCAGACGCCAAAGAGGCAAACTCGATTCTTTCCTGATGAGAATAAAGGGGTTAGCGTTGAGCCTTAGTGAGTAATCTATAGATCACCAATTAATCATGAGTCGAATTATGGTCTAGAAAAGCCGACTCAGCGAGTTGGCAGTGATATGAAAACTCGTTCAGTGAGGCGAGTCTTGACGAGTGAGGCAAGTTTTACTCACTCCGTGGTGCACACTACACATATCCAGAAATATAATTCTGCTTTAGCATTTATTTCTTTGAAATATCAGCCAGATCAATGTATGATTGGTGGACTACAATACTTTCAAATCCATAGTGTATTATATCACATTACTGGGCCCCTACAGCATCCTTTAAATTTCTGTCCTTAGTTTGTTCAAATATTTCTCTACAATCCTGAAGATGCAGTAGCTCAACTTCAACTTTGACCTGGAGGCCATGTATTACCTTCTGTAATTAACATGCGTCTCTTATAAGAATTATTAGTTATGTTACATAACTATAATCCATTTATTCCAATATATCATACAGTACATGAAAGAATGCAAGAAGTAATTAGAGGATTATCTCAAGAGGAGGTTCAGATAATTCTTAATCCCCGTTTAGAATTAATACTTGTAAAAGGAGAGAACCATCAATGATATAATCTACCTACAACAAATGAAGTCATAATTATTATTCCTAATGAATATAATCTAGCTTCTAATTGAGATATTATACTGGCAAAGTGAAATATACAACCACATTAGGCCTTTTTAACTATCAATTCCAGTCATGCCACATATATACCTCTACATTATATACTCTTATTCTGCTATAGAGAACATGGATAGACTTGGTCATTACAACTACAATATAGTTGCAAGTGGGATGGATCTCCTAAACAACTATCACAAATGCAATACTATCAGTTCCATCTATATTCTCAATTATTTGAACCTATGACTCTATTTCATATGGGTCGTCTACTACAACAATATATTGTGGATGCTTTTGCTATTATTGAGCAAGCAAAGTTAGAGTAGATTTGAATGAATCAGGTATCTATATAAGCAGATTTATATAATGGCTTAGTTGATGCTATTGTTCGGGATGAGATAAATACAAGTGCATTAGGATGACAGGTAGTTTTACCAAGTAGTTTCTTGAGAAGTGATTGATTTATACAACAGCTCTTTCAAAATTCAATGGCTATTGTATACTATTTGAGTAAACCTACCCTTTTTATTACATTTGCTGCCAATCCTAATTGGAAATAAATCCAAGATGTACTATTACTACATCAGTCAGCAATAGATTGACCAGATTTAGTAGCTCGGGTTTTTCATTTGAAATAATAAGATTTGCTTATACAAGTACAATGTGATAGAATTTTTAGCTGGTTTTTAGGTTGTATATGGACAATTGAGTACCAAAAGTATGGATTACCTCATATGCACTTATTGGTATTTTTATATCAAGAAGACTAATTTATTACTTCAGAAAGAATTAATAAAATTATCTGTACTAAGCTTCCAACTCCAATTTAAGATCCTGATAGAGAACTATGAAGAATCATTAGTATGTCAATGGTTCATGGTCCTTGCAGTAATTATTATCCTCAATCATTATGTATGGCAGGTGGAACTGGTCCAACAAGGTGTGCAAAGGGATTTCCTAAGGAATTCCAAGAATTGAGTATTATTCAAGAAGATAGGTATCCATTATATCGACGTCGAAATAATAGAGATATTTATGTTGGTCAAAATGGATTTTCATATGATAATTGTTGGGTTGTACCTTACAATCCTTACTTAAGTTACCGCTATCAAGTACATATCAATATGTTCTGTCCTGCCCGGGAATCAGCTGATTCGCGAATGGGACGTCCTAGTCGCGACTGGGACAGTTCCTAGGCAGGACATCCAGCCCATGAATATCCAAAATATGACCAACCAATCCTTAGGGACCAACCAAATAGTGAAGACCCATGAAGCTCTAAAGAGCTACTCCAACAAGTTCAAAAAAATACTACTAAAGCTCGCCAAAATATGATGAAGCAGTATGAACAATTACAACAATTTGAGGTTTTTGCTATCGGAGATATTGTTAGTGTATATATCTCATGACAAAATAGACATGATACACACCTCTATTATCTTGTGCGAAAACCTCATCCTAACCAACATGCTTTATTAACTACATATGGCTTATTGGATTGACACTATCCAACTCGAGAGCTGCTATGCACTCCAGATTCATTAGATGCACCTAATATTCAAATTTTAAAGGCATTTAATATTTCCACTTCTGAGTGTGCATGCCCTAATATTGTGCAGCAATATATTACACTTCGTGAAGCTGCTTACCGTACTGCAATTAGTTTATGTCCTGAAGTATGTCTTCCACATTCTCTATTAATTTTCCACCTAGACTTATATTTATTACAGAATTCCTGCAAGTGCAAGGGGAAATATTAAACCCAAAAATGTAGCTGTATTAAATCCGATTTGCATAGTAGCAGCCGCTGCCATCCATCTCATAGCTGCTTGAATACTTGTATTGACCAAGATGTCGAGTCACAATTGTACTTGGAAGGGGACTTGAAAAAAGACATAGAAGCGAAATTGGAAGAAGACTTGGAGGATCATAGTGATATTTCATTATTGAGTACAATTCATGTTCGTATGCGCTGATGTATTTTATATTCCTTCTTTTTTTTTTTTTTTCTGATTACATTTTTATCTTCCATATACCCTCACTAAATTAAAACATTTGGTTATCGCATTCCTAGGGAGGACAACCTATGATCTGTCCTTCGGAAGAATTTCATTTTTGCATTCCCGGGCAGGACAGTATTCTTACGTAGAACATCCCTCACAAGAATCATGTAGCTTCCCGGGCATGATGTCCCAGTCACGACTGGGATATCCCATTCGTGAATCGGTAAAATTCCTGAGGAGGACAGAACAAATATAAAAGTTTGTGCATCTATTCAAGCTATTAAATATATGCATAAATATATTTATAAAGGTTCTGATGGTACTACTTTACAGTTACAGGAGACTGCTAATGCAGATGAGGTGCAACACCATTTGTAAGGAAGATATATTAGCCCCTGTGAGGCTATATGGAGATTATTTGAGATTCGAATGCATGAAGAATTTCCTGCCATCTAACATTTACCAATCTACTTATCTGGAGAGTAAACAGTATATTTTGCAGAGCATTTAACAAGAGAAGAGCTTCAGTTACGGTTAGATACTACTCAATCTAAGCTTATGGCATAGTTTACCTACAACTCCCAACATGAAGATAGCCGTCAATACCTCTATTAACAATTTCCCCAACATTTTGTCTTTATAGAAAAGGATAAACAATAGCATGGAAGACAACGTGGCTTTGCAATTGGATGAATTTATTATTGTAATCCATTACAAGGAGAGCAGTTCTATTTATGTTTACTTCTTACAATTATCTTTGGTACAACCTCATTTGCCAATCTTCGAACAATCAATAGGGTATTATATTCAATATTCTAGCAAGTTTGTCTTGCACTTGGGCTTTTAGAGGATGACAATGAATGGATTCAGTGCTTTGAAGAAGCAATTTTATTTGCAACTGGAAGTACATTGCATACCCTCTTTG
The DNA here is from genome assembly GCA_003788615.2 of Terfezia boudieri ATCC MYA-4762. Taxonomy (NCBI): domain Eukaryota; kingdom Fungi; phylum Ascomycota; class Pezizomycetes; order Pezizales; family Pezizaceae; genus Terfezia; species Terfezia boudieri. Next base: position 691,956 of record ML121546.1, read on the forward strand.
CAATGGCAGTTATTCATAGTGGAGTTGTAGATCCAAATCATCTTTAGATGTGCTATAAGTTACATATATGTGATGATTTACTTCCGAGAATACAACATTTGGCTATTCAAGTTCCTAATGATATTACTATCTTATACCTAGATTATAGTTTATATCTCCTGCCAAAACTCTTTACAGATGCTGGAAAAGCTTTAATAGACTATGGTTTACCCTTATCAATAGTAAATTGACAACACTTTGATCATGGGAATCAGCTTATTGCATCTGAATTAGCATATAATATGAATACCGAAGAACTTCTTGCACATCAACAAGTTCAACAATTGAATGACAATTAATGTCAAACATATAATTCAATTCTATAGCAAATTGGAACCAATCCAAATAAAGCCCAATTTTTTGTTCAAGGCCCTGCTGGAACAGGTAAAACATTTCTATATAAATGTCTATGCCATCACTATCATGGTCAAGGAAAAATAGTTTTATGTGTAGCATCATCAGGAATTGCTGCACTATTACTTCCTGGAGGCCAAACAGCTCATTCTCGATTTTCAATTCCTTTAGATATTAATGAACAATCTATGTGTCATATTGGAAAAAATACCCAACTTGCAAATCTTCTTCGACAAATAAGCTTAATTATTTGGGATGAAGTACCAATGCAGCACCAATATTATTTTGAAGCTGTTAGTCGAACTTTTAATAACATTTGCAGTATCTCTGACAATAACTTATTCGGGAATATTCATATTGTACTCGGTGGTGACTTTACACAAATTGTATCAGTTGTACCTCTAGGTAACCGAGCTACAACTGTTCATGCTTCCCTACAGAGTTCTCCAATATGGAAATACTTTCAGATTTTAAGCCTTACAATTAATATGCGAGTACAAAAAGGAGCTGAAAATATTGCTTTTGCATCTTGGCTTGGAGAAATATTATACAAGCCTATACTCTATAGTACAATTACTTTACCCTCTTATATTCAAGCCTATATATGAGTTCAGGAACTTATTCAATTCATATACCTTCCTACCATTTTAGTGGTAGCATACAATGACTATATGGTATTTAGCAATCAATGTATTTTAGCATTTCTTAATGAGATAGTAAATCAGTTTAATACTATAGTATTAGAACAGCTACCTGGAGATATACAAATATTTTATGCAATAAATACTATAGATGTCAATAAAGAAGATCCCGAATTTGTACAACATCTGGCAGAATACCTCCAAAGTTTTGATTGTAGTAGCCTACCTCCATCTCAACTTATGTTAAAGGTTGGATATCCAGTAATATTTATATGAAATCTTTATCCAACAGAAGGTCTTTGCAAAGGAACTTGGATGATTGTTACTCGGCTTAGATAATATTGTATGGAAGTATAAATACTTAGAGGAGACTTTCATGGGAAATGCAAACTAATACCAAGAATTGTATTGGCTACTACTGAGGGCGAGCTTCCATTTATCTTAAAACGAAAACAGTTTTCTATTAAACTTTGCTTTACAATAACTATTAACAAGTCATAAGGACAGACATTAGGTAGAGTAGGGTTAGATTTACGTTATTCTTCATTCTCATATGGTAGGCTGTATGTTACATTGTCACGAGTCACTAATGTAGTTAACCTTGCTGTATTCCAAATCTCATTTCCTGCTACTACACATAATATTGTCTATCCTGAGTTATTGATCTACAACTAGAATTATTTTGTATTTAAAGTCAAGTGTTGTGATATAACTAGAGTTAACTACTGTAGAAGTCATTTTGACCCCTAGGATTCATGCGAGCATAGCAAGCAGCAATGTCTCATAGCTAGATACTTACTAGTCTTTAATATAAAACCTACTCTAAATAAACTTAGACTCCTAGTTAAGAACAAACCTATAATTATAAAAACTAAACTTATCGCTATATAACTTCTCTTCCTTTTAGCTTTAAAATCCTAATATTATAATAAACCCTACTTAACTTAATATTTAACTTTAGATAAATTTCTTTGTATAGTAATCTATTAAAAGGTTATTGAATAAGTAGAGTATTATAAAGATATGAGAAATGGAGAATGATTCGAACAGACATATATGAATATATACGAAAATTATATTGAGTATATAGATTTATGAAAAATTATTCTGATAAATGAAAATCGGATTTATGAATATATGAAAGAAGAAATATAATATAACATAGTGATATAATTCTCAAATGATATTGATGATATAAGAGATAAGAT
>ML121546.1:694222-743766 GCA_003788615.2 Terfezia boudieri ATCC MYA-4762
AAACTAGTTTAAGCTAGTTTAACTAGCTATTAATACAATAAGTATCTATATAATAAGATTATACTATTTAGATATATATATAAATATATATATATATATAAGGTAAGTAATAGTTAAATATGTATAAGTAATATAAACAAAGTTTATAAAAGAGCAAGAATTATTTTATAAGTATTTATTATAAACTAACTTTTATTCTTATCTTGAGAACCTCTAGTTCCTATTTTATATTAGTAACTAATACAACTGCAAATCTATATATATATATATTTTGAGCCATTTATGAGTATTAGCTATTTGCTAGCAATATATACTTCTATTAGGCAATTAATTTAATTACTGAATTTAGTAAATAAATCTAATATAAGAATCTCATATGAAATGCCCCATAGAACTTATATAAAATTTCTGATAGTACTTATATTTATAAAACTTATAATAGATCTTATATAAGATAATAGGTCTAATATAAGATATTAATACAGGTTGATAATATATAGAACTATATTTATAGTTTAAAAGCTGAGCTGAAATCTAGTAGTGTATGATTTATTTATGCTATAACTTATCAATATATTATAATATAAATATCTTATAATACCTGCTATTGGTTTTCTACTAGTTTATCTACTTAGGTCTACTATTTATTTTCAATATATCTATAAGTCAATCTTCAGGCTCTCAAATACATCAGTAAGAAAAATTTGGCATCTGAATATGAGTTTGCATCCTATGTATCCTATGTATCTGGATGCCTAGTTAGGTTGAATGGTATCTGGATGTCATTTGGGCTACAAAAAGCCCCGATGGTGTTCAGATGCTTTAGTAGGTAAACCTATGCCCCTGATATCTATGTGAGATATACCTGTATTGAGATATTAATCCAAATTGCAGAACCATTTATGAGACTGTCATATACACGATCTTTGTCAAGTATGCTATAGGCCCCAACTCACAGCTGTTCCTATTCACAATTAATACCCTCTCAGACCTTGTATTTAGTACAGTCTTCTACTAGCCAGCTGGGTACCCATGATTGCCACCTTTGAATATACATACAGCGGAAATTTGAATTGTATTCCCCAATTATTATATACAGAAGTATTGAGAAATAGACTATAGTATTGTAGACGAAGCTCTTGGATACAATAGCATCATGGAGAGTTCTGCAATTTAGATTAACATCATAGATATGAGTTCTCTAACCAAATGTATTGGGACAAAGGTTATTTGTAGGCTTGCGTCTAGGATGTAGGGACACCTACCAAGAATTCGTGTTATGTCCCAGGGGTGGAAGTAGCGTCCTAGTGCATTCTAGGTGAGGAAGCAGCTACCAAATGTTAGTGTTGTATCTCAGGTGAAGAAGTAGCTGTCAAGTATTAGTGTTGCATCCCAGGTGTGGGAGCAGTACCCTAGTACTTCCGGACACTTGCACAATAAGCATTGGCAATATGAGCTTCACTTCGTATCCTATGTATCTCATACATCAGATGCATAGAATATAAATAATATTTTTGCTAATATGCTAGCTATATATACTAGAGTTTTAGACCTCTAACTCATAGAACCTTTTACTAATGGAATATAAGAAGCATTTTATTAGTACTTCTGTAATACTCTATATTGCTTACAATTTAATAATATTTACTATAATCAATATAACCAATAACTTTTACAAGTTTAGAATTCTAACTATAATAGTTTAAAACTAAATAGAAATAAACAAAAAGCTCACTTTCAAGTTCTATAAAAGGTTTACTTAAATGTAGATAAAAAACTTTATTAGTGAAGTGATAGAAAAGGGCTTTAAGTTTTTTATAACTAGTAACTATTTGTAGTAATTTTTGATATATATTTTGCAATTCTATATAGAAGTTAAGAAAAGATATTTAATATTATTATAAAACAATATTATACAATAATCTAGCTAGAAGAATATTAGCTAATAAAGTAGTATAAGATATAAAAAGACTAAGACTCTTCTCTTATAGATAATAAACTTGAAAAATACTAAAAATTATAGGTTTATAAGCTTAATTATCAAAATTGAATAAGACTACTACTTTAGTCAATTATTATTAATAGATTATTTAAATAAGTTTAAGTTAATCTAATTGATATACAATATAATCCAAATAGACAATATAAATAGATCTGCTATATAAAAGATTATGAAAGTAAAGGGTATTTTTTTATATCTTTAGAAGATAAAATAGTAAATTAAATTCTATTAATATAAATAGTATAATACTAATATATTTAGACTGAATCTATTGTATTTACTATAATATTATAGATATAACTTGCTTTACCAAAAATCTTATACTTAGATAATAGTAGGGAATTTAAGAGTATACTTAAGTACTTATTATAAGCTTAGGTATTATGGCTCAAGTAAAAGACCTACTCTCTACCAGGATAACTAATACCCTACTATATTGCTGACTATAATAGCTTGATTACCTATATAGATATGAATAGTATATTAGGTATTTAGACATCAAAAAGATTGGGTAAAACAAGTATGTGGCTCTGATTATAGATCTTATACATGTATTCTCTTTAGGGTATTTCTATAATGTTCTAATATTTAAAACTTCTATCTTATTATTTATTATATTTGAGTTCAACTCATATATATTAGGCTGACTATAAAGTATTATAGTTTAGGCTATTTAATTAATATATATTAAACTATAAAGTTTCTAAATAAGAAGTACTTTTCTATTTTAGTCAACTACTTAATATTACTGCTACTAAGCTATTATATAAAGTGTTATTACATCTAATAATAAGTTATCAGATAAATAAATCTATATAAGCTACTACTTTTATATAGTTAATATAATAAGACCTAAGTAGTATTCTAAGTCTTATATAGCTTTACTCTTATTGAGTCTATAATATATCTAAGTTGTTACTATATTTATACTTATAATTATTACTGATAACTTCTTTCTACCTTTTCCCTAACTTATATATTCATAGTTATAGCTTACTTATAATATTATACTACTTGTCTATAATATTATATAGATATTACTACCGATACTAATATGTCTATATTAAGAAGATTACTTAGTATTAGGTTCAATAACTATATAGCTAATAATAATTATAATAGTATTGCTAGAGTATAGCAATAAGCTGAAGAATTTATCTAATATCAATACTCTTCTATTTAGAATCTACTGCTACTATAAAATACCTAGGAACTATACTAAATTGAACCTTCAGTATTTATATCTACTTCTTTCAAAGAACTTATTATTCACTTAGTAGTACTATTAGTACTACTACTATTATTCTTAGGCTTTATACAGCTAAGATTATCTTAGAATAGCAAGTAGCTAGCATTCTATCATCAAATACCAGCATTAAATTCCTCTATAATAATAAAGGTTCTCAAACAGCTGAAGAAAGAAATAAAAGTAGCCTTATAAGAGGTTTGTAAGCTTCAGAATATATAATAGTAGAATATAGTATTTATTCAGCAAATAGCTGCTAATATTTAAAATATAATAAATACTACTACTACTGGATAAACCAAGTTATCTAACAATACTAGTGCTATAGTAGATTGGATGCAGGACTAAATTCTTAAATAATAAAGTTTCTAAAGTGATGAATTTCATATTATCCACTATAACTACAGATAGTTTAGAAATTAAGCTGAACAATACTATATTACTAAACTACAATCAATAATTTATAGCAGTAGAGAACCAACTCAGTTAGCTAGAAGGACAAGTACTAGTACTATAATCTATACTACTTTATAATGGCCTTATACAATAATTAGAGCAAGTAGTAGGTAACTTATTACCAGTTCTACTAATAGTTCTTTCTGCTACTCTACTACAATATCCTACTCCACTATAACTACTAATACTTCTAATGCTACCAATACTATTAGTACAGGTTATAAGAAAAGCACTTCCTCCTATAAAGTTTAAGGGTAAGCAAATATAATTAGAAGACTAGATCTTTTAGATGAATAATTATTTTCTTATTATACTTACTTAGAATGAGAACTAAAAGCTTGTTTATATTAGTTTATATTTGAAAGGAAATGTATTGGATTTATAAAAGGCTAATAGAATAAGTTACACTATATAGGATAAAGTAAAAAGGGCTATGAAAATATATTATAGGGACCATTATTAGAGAGATCAATCCTATTAAGAAATTATATAACTAAAAAGACAGAATCTATTATTAATTATCTTATTAAAATTAATCAATTTAATACCTATACTAAGATCTCTAATATATAGATAATTAATATAATTATTTTGAATCTTTCTTACCATCTCCAAGTATTAATAGTCTACTATAAATAACTCTAATAGTAATCTACCTTATAAAGAAAAAAGTTTATTAAGATAGATATTATTAGTACTGAGTTTTAAAGCTAAAACTACCAAACTACCTCTACCCTATTAATAACTAAGAAATATCCTTTAAATATTGGTATACAATTCTGAAAAATAGCTTTTTTAACTTCCTATACTAATAACTATATCTCTTCTTTAGTATACAAAAGTAGGCTATAAGATAGATAATACTTAAAGTATAGAATAACTAATTATAAGATAAAAGATTATATATATGGGAAGTATACCTCTGAACCATACTCTTATAAGATAAAAACTATACCTAGTATAAGCTAGGTGCTAGTACCTACTAATAAAAAAACTCAAATAGATAAGGAATAACTTCAAATTATAGAACTTAGTTCCAAAGAAAAAGAGTTAGAAAATAAGTATGAAGTATATTACCTACTATCAGATATACTTCTAGATATTTTCCCCTGCTAATAGCTAGAGTTCTTATTACTAGAAAAGACATAGAAGTTGTAATAGACTGTAAAGCTAGTACTCTAGTTATTGGAAGAAGGATTGCTATTAGGTTGAGAATTTGGAAAAGAGTATAGGAAGTTAAGGTTAGGTAGAGAGATTAATCTCAAATTTTTAGAGGAAAATATATAGTTAATACTAGGTTTGATATTTTGAATTCCTTTTTTTATTTTTTGAGCAAGTTCAAGATAGATACTGAAGTTTTAAATATTAAGAAAAAGAATATTATTTTAGAGTTATCTTAGTTAGAGAAAAATGAGTTTTTGGTAGATACTTAGAACAGATCTCTGAGACAGATCTCTACAGGTTTAGTTATTCTATGTTCTATTAGATAGATTTCTACTATTTCTGTTCTTAAAATTAAAGAGCTACTAGAGGATAATGAAATTGTACTTATTATTAATACAAATAAATGATACTCTTATTATGCATATTACTTTACTATAGAACAGGCAGCTAAACTCTCTAAATATAAGGTATAGGACTATAAAATCCTTATCTAAGACCTAAATATAAAGATACTATTTGAAGCTATCTATAAGACCATATAGGAGAAAAATGAAACTCTCTAAAAGTACTTTAAGAGGAACCTTCCTACAATTAAAGTCTGATACTCATATTACTCTGCTAGTACTCCCATCCTATTTGTTTGAAAGAAAAATGAATCCTTAAGGCTCTGTGTCAATTACCAAGCCTTCAACTATCTTACAGTTCCAAACAAATACCTACTCCTTCTTATCTCTGAGTAACTGAGTTACTCAATTGAACTCGTAGAGGTAAATAGCTTATATAACTGGACCTAAAAAATGAGTATAATATTATTAGAATTGCATTATGAAATAAGTGAAAGATAGCATTCAGGATGAAGAAAGGACTATGCAAGTATACTATAATACTATTTGGATTGACCAATACTTCTACTACTTTTCAACAGATGATAAATATGATCTTTAAGGATATAGAAGAATATATCTGGTACTTGGATAATATACTTATCTATATAGATGAGACAAAAGAAGAATATTAATAATTAGTCAAAAAGGTTATTTAGCAATGCATCCAATATAGGTTAGTAGTTAACCTTATAAAGTTTAACTTCTATATCTAAGAGACTTTATTCCTAAGTTATATTATCAATAGTTAACATATGTAAATAGATCTTTCTAAGCTTTAAACTATATTCAAGTAGTTTATTCCTACTAAGAAGAAAGAGGTTCAAGTATTCTTAGGCTTTACTAATTACTATTATTGATTTATTACTAATTATAGTATAAAAGTATGCCCATTAATAAACTTAACTAAAGATATTCCTTTTAATTGGAGATATGAATAATATTAAGCCTTTAATAGCCTTTAAGAAAGATTCCTTACTATATTAATCCTCATATAGTTTGATAGACAACTCAAGACAATTATAAAGACTAATACTACAAACTAAGCTATTACTAGTATTGTAATATATAGTAGAGGATGTAGAATTAGATTAGATTAGGTAATCTGATTAGATTGAATTAACCTAATAATATATATTACTAGATAGATTACTAATAGTGTTTAACTCACTTATTAAAGTTATCTTCAGTAATATAAGATTATTATAATAAGATAAAGTAGTTATTATATATAATAGAAGTAGGAGTACCAAAGGCACTTAGAAGGATTAACTAGTAGAACTCCTATATTGATTGTAGCTAACTAACTCTAACTTGCTTAGACTTTCCTTAAAGGAAAACCAAGTCCTGTATATAGTCATACAATAGGGCAATGTACTAGTAGTATGCCTTTATAATAGAATATAATAGAAAACAATAAAATATTAATATATGATAATAATATTATATTAGATATATGAAAGATATTATAGAATATAATAGAAAGTTCTGGATATTTCTAATATCCTTATAATAAACATGTGATAATTCCATAAGGTAAAGAGCATACAATATTATATATTTTAAGGTGCATCAGGTATGATTTTCTTGCACTGCAACACCATCACCAGATGTCCTAACGATGGCCCTCCACTACTTGTACACCCCAGATGCCCCAGCCTTTGTATCGCTATAGCACCATCTCATTGTGATATGCTACTCTAATGCTATATCTTCCTAAGTGCCACCCTGGTGCAGTATCTTCCCAGGTGCTATCCTGGCACTATATCTTATGTATCTATAGCCTCAAGTTTCTTCCTGTGTCTGCTCCATGGCACCAATGCAGAGTTATACAGTATCTAGGTGCTATAAGGATGCTAGTACACTCTAGTACAAGTACCTTATAAGCAAACTACTGGGTACACTCGGAGCTTACAAGTAAAATACTAGGTACATATAGGTAATAGCAGCTAGGAAAAGGCACTGAGGTATAAGCTATACATTACAAGAACTATATACCTTTGAGTTTCTATATATATAGCTGAACTACAGGTGTACTTCCAATGACCTATTCCCTCTTAGATCCACTAGAACTTTATGCTGTATATATGCCTCCCAAAATCCTAGCGGTTCCTTGATCTGAGCCCCGTCTATATAGTAGTTATTCCCAAGCTTTGATCTATGGATATCTATATGGCTATTAGCTATGGAATGCTTATATATTTGGCATAGAACACTGATATTACGAGACTGTACCCATTTGTAGCTATCCAATACTTGGCTGATATAGTCAGATACTGCCATAAGCAATGCCTAATAGTAGAGCTATTAGCTATATATTCCCATAGAGTCTGTGGATTTGCTGGTAGGTTCACATACCTAGCTATATTTACATATATATATGTTGGATATCTTGGAAGTGCCCTTGGGAAGTCCTAAGAGCAATTAGCTATGGCTTCACATACAGTTCACTGGTTTTTTGGTGAGCTCACATACCTAGCTATGCCTGTTTCTGTACACTTGGAGGAACTGCAGTTGTGGAGTCCTAAGAGCAATTAGTTATACCTTTATATAGAGTTCACTAGTTTTCTGCTGAGTTCATGTACCTAGCTACCTCTATATCTACTATAGTTGTGGATAGCTCAGGAGTGTACTTGCAGAGTTCTAAGAGTAATTAGCTATACCTTTATATACAGTTCGCTGGTTTTCTAGTGAGTTCACATACCTAGCTATGCCTGTGTCTAGGCACTTGGGGGAACTACACTTATAGAGTCCTAAGAGCAATTAGCTATGCCTTCATATAGAGTTCACTGGATTTCTAGCGAGTTCACATACCTAGCTACACCTGTATATGCACTTGGGGAGTCCTAAAAGCAATTAGCTATGCCTTCATATAGAGTTGACTAGATTTCTGGCGAGTTCATATACCTAACTATACCTGTGTATGCATATGTACATTAGTGATATCTTGGGGGTGCATTTGCAGAGTTCTAAGAGCAATTAGCTATGCCTTCATATGGAGTTCACAGTTTTCTAGTAAGTTTATGTACCTAGCTACGAGTGTGTCTATACATATACATATTGGTAATATCTTGGGAGTGCACTTACAGAGTCCTAAGAGCAATTAGCTTTGCCTTCACATAGAGTTTTCAGTTTTCTAGTAAGTTTATATGCCTAGCTATGCCTGTTTCTGGGTATCTAGTTGTGGATATCTCGGAAGTGCACTTGTGGAGTCTAAGAGCAATTAGCTTTACCTTCATATAGAGTTCACAGTTTGCTGGCGAGTTCATATACCTAGCTACGCCTGTTTCTAACCATATAGTTGTAGATATCTCGGGAGTGCACTTCCAGAGTCCTAAGAGTAATTAGCTATGTCTTCAAGTAGTTTTCTGGCACGTTCATGTACCTAGCTATGCCTATTTCTGCATATATAGTTGTAGATATCTCGATAGTACACTTGCGGAGGCCTAAGAGCAATTAGCTATGCCTTCAAGGAGTTTTCTAGCAAGTTCATGTACCTAGCTACACCTGTTTCTGCCCACATAGTTGTGGATATCTTTGGAGTGCACTTGCGGAGTCTTGAGAGCAATTAGCTATACTTTCATATAGTGTGTGCCATGGGGCGAGTCGGTCCGAGTTTCTCACCCTGACAACTCGTTCGTCTATCGACTGGCCTCGGTCTCTACCAACTGCAACTCGCCTCGGACCACTTCGCCGATTAATCGGTGATCTACAGATTACTCGCCAAGATTCAAGACTAACCTGCTTCATACTCGGGCATCTGCCAAGGCCCGACCCAGGTGCGGTATGTACCATGGCTCGCGCTGACTTAGGCATACCTGATGTGTTAGGCACTTGAACTCGCCCGTTCTAATGACCTTAGAGCTCTAACATTTGTTACTCAGTCAACAAGAGATGCGCCTTTTACCTTCCCTTTACCTGAGGCCGGCTACGTTGAATGAAGTGAACCAATGATTCAGGACGCATACGCAAATAAGTATAGCAAATGTCTATAGTATTTGTAGATGTATATATACATGAAAGCAAACGCAATTGGACACAGTAATATCATGAACCGGACCTGTCCCCAACTCCCAATGTCCCTAGTGAACTGCAGGCCATAGTGCCTAGCCCCTACGTAGGTTCTGCGAACGACAATACTAAGAGCTTAGACTAGCCTGGGGCGGAGACATGTCATGGTGGACGGCAGAGGCATGCACTGTTGACGCCGGAGCCAGGGCAGGCTGGACGGCGAAGGCAGGGCAGGCTCCGACAGCCGAGGCAGGGCAGGCTCCGACAGCCGAGGCATGTCATGCTAGACGGCGGAGGCATGGGACTGTCTCGACGGCGGAGGCATGGGACTGTCTCGACGGCAGAGGCAAGGCTCTCTCTCAACGCCGGAGGCATGGCACTTTCTCAATCGACACCGGAGGCATGGCCCTGTCTCAACGCTGGAAGCATGGCACTGTCTTGACGCCAGAAGCATGGCACTGTCTAGAAGCTAGAGGCATGGCACTGTGGACGGTCTTAACGAATTAGCTGCAATCCGTGAATAAGAGAATCTCAATATCTCACCTCTATCAATTGAACTTAATCTTATCAACTGTTAGGTGGTGAGATTGCTCTGCATGCATGCACATATCGAAGGCATGGCGTGGTCAAAAGGGGATATATGCGTGCACATATCGGAGACCTGGCGCGGTCAATATTGGAGATATGGCAGTGTCGCGGATAAGAACCCTGTGAGATAGGTTAGCTATATGTACACATATCTTAGGTCTGGCAATGCTCTCACCTCTATCAACTGAACTTGCTCATATCACCTATTCGGTAGTGAGATTCCTCTGCTATTCGTGCACATATTGGAGGCCTGCCGCGGTCAATATTGGAGGCCTGTCTCGGTCAATATGGGAGGCCTGCCGAGGTCAATATTGTAGGTATGGCAGTGTCGTAGCTAAGAGCCCTGTGAGATAGGTTAGCTATGTGTACACATATCTTAGGTCTGGCAATGCTCTCACCTCTATAAACTGAACTTCCTCAATCAACTGTTTGGTGGTAGATTCCTCTGCTATTCATGCACATATTGGAGGCCTGGTGCAGTCAATATTAGAGGTATGGCAGTGTCGCGGTGAAGAATCCTTTGATTGTATACATATAGGAGGCTTGGCAATACTCTTACCTAGTTCATAACTTGTATTATGGATTAAAATCTAGATCCTTGGGAAGGAGAGCTCACTGGCATTGTGCCAGCAGCAACTGCTGTATGGACTAGTACAACCGGCTCGGATATACCAGCTTAGACCGGCAATAAACCTGCTAGTATGCATGCACAGCTACCATTGCACTAGGCCTGTGCAGGCAACAGTACAATTCGGCTGTACACGGTACGAGACTAGCTGTACACATGCCTGTGTCTTTGCGAGTTGAGAGGTTGTTCAGTCTCGACCATGATGTATGTCTTTACTCCATATATGTCTTTACTTGGCCACCCTGATATATATGTGAAATTCATGCCTTCGTGAATTATACGTATTCCAGGAATTCATGCCTTCGCGGCCTATGTATATTGTAGGAATTCATGCATTTGCGGCTTATATATATATAAGGTATTCATACATTTGCAGCTTATATATATATATAAGGAATTCATGCTTTTGTGGCTTATATATATATATAAGGAATTCATGGTTTCGTGGCTTATATATATATATAAGGTATTCATGCATTTGCAGCTTATATATATTCAAGCTAGAAAATATAAGCCGTGAATGTATGAATTCCTTGCAAATATATAAGCCGCAAATACATGAATACCTTATATATATATAAGCCGCAAATACATGAATTCCTACAATATATGTAGGCCGCGAAAGCATGAATTCCTTATATATATATATAAGCCGCGAAAGCATGAATTCCTTATGTATATATAAGCCGCGAAAGCATGAATTCCTTATATATATATATAAGCCGCGAAAGCATGAATTCCTTATATATATATATAAGCTGCAAATGCATGAATACCTTATATATATATAAGCCGCAAATGCATGAATTCCTACAATATACATAGGCCGCGAAGGCATGAATTCCTGGAATACATATAATTCACGAAGACATGAATTTCACATGTATATCAGGGCGGCCAAGTAAAGACATATATGAAGTGAAGACATACATCATGGTCGAGACTGAACAACCTCTCGACTCGCAAAGACAGAGGCATGTGTACAGCTAGTCTTGTGCCGTGTACAGGAGAATTGTACTGTTGCCTGCACAGGCCTAGTGCAACGGTAGCTGCGCATGCACACTAGTAGGTTTATTGCCGGTCTAAGCTGGTATATCCGAGCCGGTTGCCAAGCGGGGTTGATCATACCTGGTTACATGGACTAGCGCCTCCCTAAACTCGTGCCTGCTACCAAGCCAGACTAGCCTGGCACGCCACATTACTAGTCTATACTACTGGCACAATGCTAGTGAGCTCTCCTTCCCATGCATCTAGATTTTATTCCACAATACAAGTCATGAATTGTGTGCGATCAGGGTGAGAGCATTGCCAGGCCTCCTTTATGTGTACAGTCAAAGGATTCTTCACCGCGACACTGCCATACCTCCAATATTGACCACGCCAGGCCTCCAATATGTACACGAATAGCAGAGGAATCCACCACCGAACAGTTGATTGAGGAAGTTCAGTTTATAGAGGTGAGAGCATTGCCAGACCTAAGATATGTGTACACATAGCTAACCTATCTCACAGGGTTCTTAGCCACGACACTGCTATACCTCCAATATTGACCGCGGCAGGCCTCCCATATTGACCGCGGCAGGCCTCCAATATTGACCGTGGCAGGCCTCCAATATGTGCATGAATAGCAGAGGAATCTCACCACCGAATAGGTGATATAAGCAAGTTCAGTTGATAGAGGTGAGAGCATTGCCAGACCTAAGATATATTTACACATAGCTAACCTATCTCAGAGGGTTCTTAGCTTCGACACTGCCATACCTACAATATTGACCACGGCAGGCCTCCAATATTGACCGCGGCAGGGCTCCAATATTGACCGCAGCAGGCCTCCAATATGTGCACGAATAACAGAGGAATCTTACCACCGAACAGTTGATATTAGCATCTTCAGTTGATAGAGGTGAAAGCATTGCCAGGACTAAGATATGTATACACATAGCTAACGTATCTCACAGGGTTCTTATCCGCGACACTGCCATACCTCCAATATTGACCGCGCCAGTTCTCCGATATATGCACGCATACATCCCCTTTTGACCACGCCATGCCTTCGATATGTGCATGCATGCAGAGCAATCTCACCACCTAAGAGTTGGTAAGATCAAGTTCAATTGATAGAGGTGAGATATTGAGATTCTCTTATTCACGGATTGCAGCTAATTCGTTAAGACCATCCACAGTGCCATGCCTCCAGCTTCTAGACAGTGCCATGCTTCCGGTGTCGAGACAGTACCATGCTTCTGGCATTGAGATAGGGCCATGCCTCCGGCGTTGATTGAGAAAGTGCCATGCCTCCGGCATTGAGAGAGAGCCATGCCTCCGCCGTCGAGACAGTCCCATGCCTCCGCCGTCGAGACAGTCCCATGCCTCCGCCATCTAGCATGGCATGCCTCCGCCGTCTAGCATGACATGCCTCGGCTGTCCAGCCTCAGGAGCCTGCCCTGCCTTCGCCACCCAGCCTGCCCTGCCTTCGCCGTCCAGCCTGCCCTGCCTTCGCCATCCAGCCTGCCCTGCCTTCGCCGTCCAGCCTGCCCTGCCTTCGCCGTCCAGCCTGCCCTGCCTTCGCCGTCCAGCCTGCTCTGCCTTCGCCGTCCAGCCTGCCCTGGCTCCGGCATCAACAGTGCATGCCTCCGCTGTCCACCATGACATGTCTCCGCCCCAGGCTAGTCTAAGCTCTTAGTATTGTCGTTCGCAGAACCTACATAGGGGCTAGGCACCATGGCCTGCAGTTCACTAGGGATATTGGGAGTTGGGGACAGGTCCGGTTCATGATATTACTGTGTCCAATTGCATTTGCTTTCATATATATACACATCTAGAAATACTATAGACATTTGCTATACTTATTTGCGCATGCATCCTGAATCATTGGTTCACTTCATTCAAAGTAGCCGGCCCCAGGTGTAGGGAAGGTAAAGACGTATCTCTTGCCAACTGAGTAACAAATGTTAGAGCTCCAAGGTTATAAGAACGGGCGAGTTCAAGTCACCCAACGTATCAGGTATGCCTAAGTCGGCGCGAGGCCGTGGCACATGCTGCGCCTGGGGCGTATGCTAGGGCGTATCCGTAGAAGAAACCTGAGAATAAAGGGGTTAGCGTTGAGCCTTAGCGAGTAATCTGTAGATCACCGATTAATCGCGAGTTGAGTTAAGGTTTGCAAAAGCCGACTCGGCGAGTTGGCAGTGATACGAAAACTCGTTCGCTGAGGTGAGTCTTGGCGAGCGAGGTGAGTTTTACTCGCCCCGTGGCGCACACTACTTTCATATAGAGTTTGCTGATTTTCTGCCGAGTTCACATACCTTACTATGTTATACACATATAAATGGGGGATAACTTACGAGTGCACTGGGGAGTCCTAACCTCAGCACCTGCTGCCTAGTCTGGCTATTTGAGGTGTGAGTAATACATATGAAAAGAGGGGGGCACATGTGCTCTCGTATTTTGTTGGTTCATGTAGTCCCATAAAATATTTGTCAGTTGACATGGCCAGAAAATATGTGTAATTGATTCTAATGCAGCCCCGCACACATCAGCAAAAATTCCCAGACTTTACAATGCGCCAGCAGGCGTTGCAATGTCATATTTGTCATTTTGCCGTTGCCGGTATTGGCAATGCTCAGCCGCGCAGATCCTCCTTATGTGCGTTACCAACTACATTGTACTCGCATTCTCTATATTTACTTATAAGCTGGCTCTACGTCGTTCCCAATAGTATATGTCTTCGCAACCTGTTCCTAACGAGTTCTCTCTACACATGATCATACCCTGAGAGTCTGATACATGTCCGTTGTCCACATTGCAAGTATTTTCATAGATATTCTTGACCCTTTAGCTACGTACCACTAATACTACCTTCTACCAGATCCACTACAATCCTGTCGGACCACTACAATCCTGTCGGACCACTACAATCCTGTCGGACCACTACAATCCTGTCGGACCACTACAATGATAATCCTAGGATTCACTCTTCATAATCCAGTCTATTACCGACGGAATCCAGTCTATTACCAACAGAATCCAGTTCATTCCCAACAGAATTCAGTGTTTTACCGACACAATCCTGTCTATGTTAATGTTTACCGCATACAGCTATTTCCTCCACCATACTAGGTGGTCCAAATGCCTGGAGGAGCTCCAACCCGATGCCACAGGGATTATTCCAACACCAGCTATGAGCTGATTGTTAGACAGCGGAGGCTGCTCCGCAGACAGCGGGAACTGGTTCTGAGACCGCAGGAACTGGTTCTGAGACTGCAGGAACTGAATTGGACATTAGGGGGAATGCGACAATAGGGGGCACGCGGTACCCTACTTCAAAAGTGTGGCCGCCTGGGACTTAGAGATTTTTTCCTCTTGTTCCTTCGGTATACCACCCACAGCGTACGCATCGATTTCTATGCTTATTTGCACCATTATACGGAGGTTGTTTGCTCGCTCAATTCTAGGCTGATTTGCTCGCTCAATTCTCGGCTGATTTGCTCGCTCAATTCTAGGCTGATTTGCTCGCTCAATTCCAGGCTGATTCGCTCGCTCAATTCTAGGCTGATTGCTCGCTCATTTGCTCGCTGTTTTGCTCCCTCATCTGCTCGCTCATTTACTCGCTGACTTGCTCGCTCAATTCTAGGCTGTTTTGCTCGCTTATTTGCTCGCTAATTTGCTGGCTGACTTGCTCGCTCAATTCTAGGCTGTTTTGCTCGCTTATTTTCTCGCTAATTTGCTGGCTGATTTGCTCGCTCAATTCTCGGCTGATTTGCTCGCTCAATTCTAGGCTGTTTTGCTCGCTTATCGGCTGATTTGCTCGCTCAATTCTCGGCTGATTTGCTCGCTCAATTCTCGGCTGATTTGCTCGCTCAATTCTAGGCTGATTTGCTCGCTCATTTGCTCGCTCATTTGCTCGCTCATTTGCTCGCTGACTTGCTCGCTCAATTCTAGGCTGTTTTGCTCGCTTGTCGGCTGATTTGCTCGCTCAATTCTCGGCTGATTTGCTCGCTCAATTCTAGGCTGTTTTGCTCGCTCAATTCTAGGCTGTTTTGCTCGCTGATTTGCTCGCTCAATTCTAGGCTGATTTGCTCGCTTATTTGCTCGCTAATTTGCTGGCTGACTTGCTCGCTCAATTCTAGGCTGTTTTGCTCGCTTATTTGCTCGCTCATTTGCTCGCTGACTTCTCGCTGACTTGCTCGCTCAATCCTAGGCTAATTGCTAGCTCGATTCTATGCTCATTTGCTCGCTCGATTCTAGGCTGATTTGCACCAGAACGCAGGGGTGGATTGGACAGTGGTCACAGGGCAGATTTGGACGGTTACTACAAGGCTTATTCGGACGCGCACGATGTGTGCTCGATCTTTTGGGGTTCCGCGATATTTGTGTATTTAGCTAGTTTTAGATTACCGTGAGAATGAAATAACAAGTTTGGAAATGCATAAAATGCAGGTAGCATCGTAGAACAAGTGCACTGTTCAATGTGACTAGGAAGGGAAAAACAAGCATCATAGCCATTGCCACCATGAAGGGACGCAATTCGGCCCTGAGAAGATCATAGGTAACGAGGCCACAATAACAACGTTGAATATAGTGATAGAGTGTGCGGAACGGATCAGTAAAGAGGGTGACATTGAGAACAGAGAAAGAGGGTAGGAAGACGTTGTAAATAGGTCAGCAGAGAGGGAGACATTGACAAGAGGGCATACAGCGTCCGCTTGCAAATTTGGGGAGTGCGAGAGAGCCTGGAATTGTGAGTGTCAGCGTTGGGTGGAACTGCGTTGCAAGATTGAGATCTTAACATAACGCGCAGTTTTGCAAATTGGCGTTGTGTGCACGGCGTGCACACAACGCAATCTAAATTTTTTCTGATGCATACTGGTGTGACAGATCAGCATACTGTTCTTGTAAGCCTGTTTCAGACCATATATGCTAGCTAGCCATGAGATTACTAAAGTGGGTAATAAGGTATAGATAATGAACATACATGAGGGGCTTGTTTGTATATACTTGTTTGTACGAGAAACTCATGCTTTTCGAGGGTTCTTCATATATATGTGAGAAAGTTATACTTTTCGAGACTTCTTTATATATATGCAAGAAACCTATGCTTTTCTAGTCTTCTTCATATATATGTGAGAAACTCATACTTTTCGAGCCTTCTTCATATATATATGAGAAAGTCATGCTTTTGAGGCTTACAGATATATTTGTGAGAAACTCATTCTTATATTTGTATAATATATATATATCGTGCAGGACTAGGAGTGATATCAATATACTTCCGGCTGCTCTATGTAAGCCAATAAGTTATTATATCAGCCACAACATATGCATACATGAGCCACAAAAGAATAACTTTCTCATAGATATATGAAGAAGCCTTGAAAAGTATAAGTTTCAGTATAATGGGGAGTCCTAACCTCAGTGCTGCCTGCCACTAGTCTGGCTCTTTGCAGTATGAGTGATATATGTAAAAAGATGGAGGTACATGTGCTCTCGTATTTTGTTGGTTCACATAGCCCCACAAAATATTTATCAGTTGATGTGGCCAGGAAATATATGTGATTGGTTTGAATATAGCCTTGCACATACTAGTGTAACAGATCAGCACATAATCCCTACAAGCATGTTTCAGGCCATATATGCCCGTACAAGATTACCGAAGTGAGTAATAAGGTATGGATAATGAGTACTTATGGTAGGCTTGTTTATATATACTTGTTTGTATAAGAAACTCATATGATACTTCTTCATATATATATAAGAAAGTTATTCTTTTCAAGGCTTCTTAATATATATATAAGAAACTTATACTTTCGAGGCTTGTTTATATATATACCTGAAAGTCATACTTTTCGGGCTTCTTCATATATATATAAGAAACTTATACTTTTCGAGGCTTTTTGATATATAGAGGTGAAAAAGTCATGCTTTTCACAGCTTCTTCAAATATATGTGAGAAAGTTATACCTTTCGAGGCTTCTTCAAATAATTGCAAGAAAGTTATACTTTTTAAGGCTTCTTTATATATATATGAGAAACCCATCCTTTTTGAGGCTTCTTTATATATATGCAAGAAAGTCATGCTTTTCGAGGCTTCTTCAAATATAGGCTAGAAACTCATACTTTTCGAGCCTTTTCTATATATGCAAGAAAGTCATACTTTTCGAGGCTTTTTAATATATATATATGAGAAAGTCATACTTTTGAGGCTTTTTGATATATATGTGCTAAACTCATGCTTTCGAGGCTTCTTTATATATATGTGAGAAAGTTATACTTTTCAGAGCTTCTTCACATATATGTAAGAAACTCTATATATATGAGAAAGTCATGTTTTTCAGGGCTTGTTCACATATATGCAAGAAACTCATCCTTTCGAGGCTTAGGGATATATATGTGAGAAAGTCATGCTTTTTGGGGCTTCTTCATATATATGCGAGAAACTCATTTCGAGGCTTCTTTATATATATGTGAGAAAGTCATGCTTTTCGAGGCTTCTTCATATATATGTGAGAAACTTATGCTTTCGAGTAGCTTAGTAGAACCAGACTAGCTTTCGAGGCTTTTTAATATATTTGCAAGAAACTAATTCTAGGAAAGCTAGGGAGAGCCTTATGCAAGCCAATAAGTTTTACATCAACTATGATATATGCCTAAATGAGCCTCAAAAGTATGACTTTCTCATATATATATGAAGAAGTCTCGAAAAGCATAAGTTTCTCACATATATTTGAAGAAGCTTCAAAAAGTATAACTTTCTCACATATATATGAAGAAGCCTTGAAAAGTATGGGTTTCTTACATATATATGAAGAGGCTTTGAAAAGCATGACTTTCTCGCATATATATGAAGAAGCCTCAAAAAGTATAGGTTTTTCGCATATATATAAAGAAGCCTAAAAAAGAATGACTTTCTCCCATATAATCCTTAAGCCTTGAAAGGATGAGTTTCTCATATATATATAAAGAAGCCCTGAAAAGCATGACTTTCTTGTATATATATAAAGAAGCCTTGAAAGCATAAGTTTGGCACATATATATCAAAAAGCCTTGAAAAGTATAAGTTTCTTACATATATATGAAGAAGCCCTAAAAGGTATAACTTTCTCGCATATATATAAAGAAGCCTCAAAAGCATGAGTTTGGTGTATATATATATCAAAAAGCCTTAAAAGTATGAGTTTCTCGTATATATATGAAGAAGCCTCGAAAAGTATGACTTTCTCACATATATATGAAGAAGCCTTGCATGAGTTTCTCATACAAACAAATGTATACGAACAAGCTCACCATGAGTGCTCATTATCCATATCTTATTACCCACTTTGGTAATCTCGTAGCTAGTAGGCATATGTTGCTTGAAATATCCTTGCAAGGACTGTGTGTTGATTTGTCACACTAGTGTACACGGAGTTGTATTCGAACCAATTATATATATTTCCCGGCTATGTCAACCAACAAATATTTTGCAGGACTATATAAACTAATAAAATACGAGAGGACATGCACCCCCATCTTTTCATATGTATCACTTATACTATAAAGAGCTAGACTAATGGTAGGTAGCACTATAGTTAGGACTCCCCATTGCACTCACGACGGAGGAACTCATACTTTTCGAAGCTTCTTCATATATCTACGAGAAAGTCATACTTTTGAGGCTCATGTATGCATATGTCGTGGCTGACATAAAAACTTATTAGCTTGCATACAGTAGCCCGAAGCATCTTGATGTGACTGCTAGTCCTGTATGACATATATATATTATAGAAATATAATAATGAGTTTCTCACAAATATATCCATAAGCCTCAAAGGCATGACTTTCTCATATATATATAAAGAAGCCTCGGAAAGCATGAGTTTCGTGCACAAACAAGTATATATGAACAAGCCCACTATGAGTGCTCATCATCCATACCTTATTACCCACTTCGGTAATCTTATAGCTGGCTGGTATATGTGGTCTAAAACATACTTGCAGGAATAGTGTACTTATTTGTCACACCAGTGTGTGTGGGGCTGCTTTTGAACCAATCACACATATTTCCCGGCCGCGTCAACTAACAAATATTTTATAGGGCTATATGAACTAACAAACTATGAGAGTATATGTGCTCCTCTCTTTTCACATGTATTACTTACACCTCAAACAGCTAGACTAGATGGCAGGTACTGAGGTTGGGACTCCCCAGTGCACTCACAAGTTATCCCGCATCTATATGTGCAAAACATAGGAATGTATATGAACTCGGCAGAAAACTAGTGAACTTTATGTGAAGGCATAGCTAATTGCTCCTAGGATTCTGCAAGTGCACTCCAGAGATATCCACAACTATATGAGCAGAAACAAGCATAGCTAAGTATATGAACTCGCTAGAAAACTGCTTAAAGGCATAGCTAATTGCTCTTAGGACTCTGCAAGTACACTACCGAGATATCCACAACTATATATATAGAAATAGGTATAGCTAGGTATATGAACTCGCCAGAAAACTACTTGAAGGTATAGCTAATTGCTCTTAGGACTCTGCAAGTGCACTCCCGAGATATCCACAACGATATGGGCAGAAACAGGTATAGCTAGGTATATGAACTCACTAGAAAACTGTGAACTCTATGTGAAAGTAAAGCTAATTGCTATTAGGACTCCGCAAGTGCACTCCCAAGATATTTATAACTATCTGTGCAGAAATAGGTATAGCTAGGTATATGAACTCACTAGAAAACTGCGAACTCTATGTGAAGCGATAGTTAATTGCTCTTAGGACTCTGCAAGTGTACTTCCGAGATATTACCAATGTGTATATGCACAGATACATATATAGCTAGGTATATGAACTCGCTAGAAAACTACGAACTCTATATGAAGGCATAGCTAATTGTTCTCAGGACTCTGCAAGTGCACTCCTGAAATATTACCAATATATATGTGTATACACAGGTATAGCTAGGTATGTGAACTCGCCAGAAATCCAGTGAACTCTATATGAAGGCATAGCTAATTGCTCTTAGGACTCCCTAAGTGCATACACAGGTGTAGCTAGGTATGTGAACTCACTAGAAATCCAGCGAACTCTATATAAAGGTATAGTTAATTGCTCTTAGGACTCCACAAGTGCAGTTCTCCCAAGTGTACAGACACAGGTATAGCTAGGTATATGAACTCACTAGAAAACTAGTGAACTGTATGTAAAGGCATCGCTAATTGCTCTTAAGACTCTATAAGTACACTCCCAAACTATCCACAACTATAGTAGACACAGGAGTAGCTAAGTATGTAAACTTGGCAGAAAACTAGTGAACTCTATGTAAAAGTATAGCTAATTGCTCTTAGGACTCTGCAAGGGCACTCCCAAGATATCCAACATGTATATACATAGATATAGCTAGGTATATGAACCCACTAGCAAATCCATAGACTCTATAGGAATGTATAGCTAATAGCTCTACTACTAGGTATTGCTTGTGGCAGTATCTGACTACATTAGCCCACTATTGGGTAGCTACAAATAGGTATAGTCTCACAATATCAGTGTTCTATGCCAAATATATAAGCGTTCCATCACTAATAGCTATATAGATATCCATAGATCAAAGCTTGGCAACAACTACTATACAGATAGGACTCAGATCAGGGAACCACTGGGATTTTGGGAGGTATATATGTAGCATAAAGTTCTAGGGGATCCAAGAGGAAATGGTTTATTAGAAGTGTACCTGTAGTTCAGTAATGTCTATAGAAACTTCAAGGTATATAGTTCTTATAATATATAGCTTATACCTCAGTGCCTTTTCCTGGCTGCTATCATCTAGTACATGTGCCCAGTGTTTTACCTATAAGCTCTGAGTGTACCTAGTAGTTTGCCTATATAGTACTTATGCTAAGGTATACCAGCACCCTTACAGAACCTAGACATTGCGTAACTCTATATTGGTGCCATAACTTGAGGGCGTGGATAAATAAGGTACATGCCCACAATGCTGATACATAATGCAGGACCTCAGGGCACCATGCAGGGCTTCAGGGTGCCGACATACAATACAGGACCTCAGGGTGGAGAGCTTCAGGATATATAGCACCATGACATGAGCAGGACCTTAGGATGTAGAGCTTCAGGATATAGCGCCATGGCGCGAGCAGTGCACAGTTCATGTCTATAACTATCAAAGTGTCTTCGCTGGCGTAGTAGGTGTGAAATGTATGCAAGGCATTCTACCGTTATTCCCAATGTGCCTTATTATATAAGAAATAATATAATAAAATATTATTGTGAAGATGGGGATTAGTCAGTATCTGAGTAAGCCACTTCCTTATATACCTACTTATTTAGGTTACAATATCCATTTTAAGAAATAAACAAGACAGTAGTTATGTACATCAATAATAAGTACTCAAACTATAATACTTATTGTTAGTATTATAATTAAACTTGTGTCTAGGAGTAACAATACCATAGTACTTACATCAGGAACGAATTTACTTTGCCTTTCGTGCCTCAGGCGACATAGGCGCCCGATAGGCAAACTGACAATCCTGTAGGCAGCCCTCAGGACCTCTGGCGCCCAGGCGCCCGCTCTGCCTCTGGGCATCAGGTGTTTATCTTCCGTTGCTCGAGCGCCAAGTGCCCAACTCTCTGCCTCCGGACGCCAGGTGATTATCTTCCATCGCCCGGGTGCCAGGTGTCCAACTCCTCTACCTCCGGGCACCAGGTGTTTATCTTCCATTGCCCGGGCGCTAGGTATCCAACTCCTCTACCTTTGGATGCCGAGTGTAGTGTGCCCTACTAATGCAACCTAACCCAAGAATACCCAGTATCAATCCCCGCCTATTATAGCTTGCTTAGATCTCTAAGCATGCATAGTACTTCAGTCCAGAACAGATAGCTTTAACTTCCCTACAATGAGGCCCTGCTATGCGTAATCAAGCATATTCATAGTTATAATCACTCCTGCAAATAACTATTATAAATATCTATTGTATCCTAATTGTTTATATATACACAAGCTTGTTAACCGAACCACAGGATTATAACTGAACCTTTGCCCACCTCCGTTATAACGCTGGGCAACTCAAGTACCCATTCCTTGACCAAGTACAGCAGGCACGTCCGCCACTTTGATACTGACAATTAAGGGCCCATTACAACCATCGCCTTGATAATCCTGCAAGAGAGGTCAGTTATGCGTGCTCACAATTGGCCACTTCAACATGCTGCTCACCTCTATCAATTGAACTTCCTGTGTTGCTTACCTGGGAGATACATTAGCAGTGCATGCACTTATTAGAAGCCTGGAAATTCTCTCACCTAGCATGCACATATCAGTTACATAGTAGCATCTATGTTGATGTATAGCAGTTCCTATATCAATCGTTTAGATAATTCTGTAAGAGAGGTCAGTTATGCGTGCTCACAATTTGCCAGTACAACACGCCCACCTTTATTAATTGAACTTCCTCTGTTGCTTACCTGGCAGATACATTAGCAGTGCATGCAGTTATAGGAAGCTTGGAAATGCTCTCACTTAGCGTGCACATATCTGTCACATAGGTTCGTTTATGTTGATGTATTGCACTTCTTATATCAATCGCTTGCATAATTCTAGAAGAGAGGTCAGTTAAGTGTGCTCCCAATTTGCTAGTATAACATGCTCACCTTTTTTAATTGAACTTCATCCGTCGCTTACCTGGCAGATATGTTAGCAGTGCATGCAGTTATAGGAAGCCTGGAAATGCTCTCACCTAGCGTGCACATATCTGTCACATGGCATCGTTTATGTTGATGTATTGCACTTCTTATATCAATCGCTTGCATAATTCTAGAAGAGAGGTCAGTTAAGTGTGCTCACAATTTGCCAGCATAACACGCTCACCTTTTTTAATTGAACTTCCTCCGTCGCTTACCTGGCAGATACGTTAGCAGTGCATGCAGTTATAGGAAGCCTGGAAATGCTCTCACCTAGTGTACATATATCTGTTACATGGCAGCGTCTATATTGATGTATGGCAGTTCTTATATCAATCGCTTAGAAAATTCTGTAAGAGTGGTCAGTTATGTATGCTCACAATTGGCCAATACAACACGCTCACCTTTATTAATTGAACTTGCTCCGTCACTTACCTGGGAGATCCGTTAGCAGTGCGTGCAGTTATTACAAGCCTGGAAATGCTCTCACCTAGCATGCACATAGCTGTGGCATGGCAGTGTCAACGTTGGGAATATAGTAGCGTAGCCGTTGGAGATATGGCGGCATCGATATTGGAGATATAGTAGTGTAGCCGTTGGAGATATAGTAGTGTAGCCGTTTGAGATATGGCGGCATCGACGTTGAAGATATAGTAGTATAGCCATTTGAGATATGGCGGCAGCGACGTTGGAGATATAGTAGCATAGCCATTGGAGATATGGCGGCATCGACGTTGGAGATATAGTAGCATAGCTGTTGGAGATATGGCTGTATCAATGTTGGAGATATTGCGGCATCGATGTTGGAGATATAGTAGCGTAGCCATTAGAGATATGGCTGCATTAATGTTGGAGATATGGCGGCATCAATGTTGGAGATATAGTAGCGTAGCCGTTGAAGATATGCCGGCATCGACGTTGGAGATATGCTGGCATTGACCAAGTGAACTTGCTCGATCACTTACTGCATACTGGTAGATACGTTAGCTATGCGTACTCCTATCGGAAGCCTGGTAAAGCTCTCACCTAGCATGCACATATTGGAGGCATGGTAGCATTGATATAGATCTATTGCAGCTCTAATATCAATCGCTTGAATAATTCTGCAAGATAAGTTACTAATGCGTGCTAACATTTGGTCAGTATAACGCTCACACCTGAATCAAGTAAACTTGCTCGGTTGCTTACTGCCCAGTAGGAGAAACGTTAGCTATGCGTACATTGATGGCAAGCCTGGCAATACTTAATCGGAGGCATTCCTGTGTCGACGCGGGAACCATTGCTATGTTGACGCGGGAGGCATTGCTGTGTCAATGCGGGAGGCATTGCTGTGTCGACGCGGGAGGCATTGTTGTATATTGAGGAAGTGTCGATAGTGTAGATATGGCTTAAAGTGATTACTTGATTAATTCTGCAAGAGAAGTCAGTCTTGCATGCTCACATTTGGTCAGGGCAATAACGCTCTCACCTGTATCAATTGAACTTGGTCGGTCGTTTAAAGAACACTGTAGATAGGTCAGCTATACGCGCAAATATTGTACACCTGGCAATGCTCTCACTTCATAAGTTTCCTAGACTTGTATTGTGGGCAACGCCCTTGAGGTTGAGATGTGTGCCAGCGGAAGCTGCAGCAGCAATTGGGATGGCAGGGAAATCAGGGGTGCGCTAGTATACCTGACTAGGTGTGATGAACTATGCTTGGCATCCCTTGCAGCCATGTGCTCGGCAACTTGAATGCCAACTTAGAATCTGCTAGTGCGAAGCATGTGCTATGTGTGTGCAGGCCATAGTTACATTCAGCTTGTCCCTCCGAAGGCTAGCGTATTTACCTTGAGGTAGGTACGGAACTCCTCCATGAATGCACCGCTGGTGTATTGTAGGAATTCATACAGCGGCTTCTGTAGTTGTAGGAATTCATGGCGGCCTCTATGTTTGTATGGAATTTATGTATTCGTGGCTTATATATATATATCCAAGGAATTCATGTATTCGTGGCTTCTATATATCAAAGGAATTCATGCATTCGTGGCTTCTATATATCGAAGGAATTCATGCATTCGTGGCTTATATATATATATAGAGTTCATACATTCGTGGATTATATATATCGAAGGAATTCATGTATTCATGGCTTCTATATATCAGGAATTCATGCATGCTTGCCTGACTAGTGTCCGTGCCAAGAGCACTACTTGACCCAGATCGGGAAATTTCCTGAGTCTGCCACAATCATATGTATGTATGTGGCGCATGCATGATTTTCTTCGATATATATAAGCTACGAATACATGAACTCCATATATACTTATATATAAGCCGCGAATGCATAAATTCCTTCGATATATAGAAGCCTCGAATGCATGAACTCCTTCGATATATAGAAGCTATGAATGTATGAATTCCTGGAATATATATCAGCCTCGAATGCATGAATTCCTTCGATATATATAAGCCGTAAATGCATGAACTCCTTGGATATATAGAAGCCACGAATGCATGAATTCCTTCAATATATATATATAAGCCGCGAATGCATGAACTCCATATATATATATAAGCCGCGAATGCATGAATTCCTTCGATATATAGAAGCCACGAATGCATGAATTCCTTTGATATATAGAAGCCACGAATGCATGAATTCCTTCGATATATATATATAAGCCGCGAATGCATGAACTCCATATATATATATAAGCCGCGAATGCATGAATTCCTTCGATATATAGAAGCTACGAATGCATGAATTCCTTCGATATATAGAAGCCACGAATACATAAATTCCTTCGATATATAGAAGCCACGAATGCATGAATTACTTGGATATATATATATAAGCCGCGAATGCATGAATTCCTTGGATATATCATATATATATATAAGCCGCGAATGCATGAACTCCTTCGATATATAGAAGCTACGAATGCATAAATTCCTTCGATATATAGAAGCCACGAATGCATGAATTCCTTCAATATATATAATCCGCGAATGCATGAACTCCATATATATATATAAGCCGCAAATACATAAATTCCTTCGATATATAGAAGCCACGACTGCATGAATTCCTTCGATATATAGAAGCCACGAATGCATGACTTCCTTTGATATATATAGGCTACAAATACCTGAATTCCTTGAATATATATATATAAGCCGCAAATGCATGAATTACTTGGATATATATATATAAGCCACGAATGCATGAATTCCATACAAACATAGAGGCCGCTATGAATTCCTACAACTACAGAAGCCGCTATATGAATTCCTACAATATACCAGCGGTGCATTCATGGAGGAGTTCCATATCTACATACCTCAAGGTAAATATGCTAGGCTTTGGAGGGACAAGCCGAATGTAACTATGGCTTGCACGCACATAGTACATGCTTAGTACTAGCAGATTCTAAGTTGGCATTGCCGGGCACATGGCTACAAGGGATGACAAGCGTGGTTCATCACACCTAGTCAGGTATACTAGTGCACCCCTGACTTCTCTGCTATCCCAATTGCTGCGGCAGCTTCCACTGGCACACATCTCAACCTCAAGGGCATTGCCTACAACACAAGTCAAGGAAACTTATGAAGTGAAAGTATTGCCAGGCCTACAATATTTGCACACATAGCTGACCTATCTATAGCGTTTGTTAAACGACCGACCAAGTTCAATTGATATAGGTGAGAGCATTGTTGCTCTGACCAAATATAAGCATACATAACTGACTTCTCTAACAGAAACAACCAAGTAATTACTTGAAGCCATATCTCTAATACCAACACTTCCTCAACATACCGTCGTGTCGACACAGCTCCCGAGTCGACACAGCTCCTGCGTCAACACAGCTCCTGCGTCGACACAGCTCCCACGTCGACACAGCAATGCCTCCCGCATCAACACAGCAATGCCTCCTACGTCGACACAGCAATGCCTCTCGAGTCAACATAGCAATGCCTCCGATTAAGCATTGCCAGCTTGCCATAAGTGCATGAATAACTGACGTTTCTCCCAGTGGGCGGTAAGCGACCGAGCAAGTTTACTTGATGCAGGTGTGAGCATTGTGCTGACCAAATGTGAGCATGTATAACTAATCTATCTTGTAGAATTATCCAAGCGATTGATATAAGAACTGCCATACATCAACATTGACGCTGCCATGCTTCCGATATGCGCATGCTAAGTGAGAGTATTGCCAGACTTCCGACAAGAGCACGCACTGCTAATGTATCTCCTAGGTAAGCGACAGATCAAGTTCAATTGATAGAGGTGAGCGTGTTGTACTGCCTAAATGTTAGCATACATAACTAACCTATTTTGCAGAATTATCCAAGCGATTAATATAAGAACTGCGATACATCAACATGGATGCTGCCATATCTCTAATGGCTATACTGCTATATTTCCAATGTCGATACTACCATATCTCCAATGTCGACGCTGCCATACCTCCAACGTCAATGCTGCCATGCCACAGATATGTGCACGCTAGGTGAGAGCATTTCCAGGCTTCCAATAAGTGCACGCACTGCTAACGTATCTGCTAGGTAAGTGACGGATCAAGTTCAATTGATAGAGGTGAACTTGTTACACTGGCCAAATGTTAGCACGCATAACTAACCTATCTTGCAGAATTATCCAAGCGATTAATATAAGAACTGCCATACATCAACATGGACGCTACCATATCTCCAACAGCTATGCTCCCATATCTCCAACGTCGACCGTACAATAAGTGCATGCACTGCTACCTTACATTTCTCTTAGGCCAGTGATAGAGTAAGTTCAATTGATAGAGGTGAGTATGTTGCACTGGCCAATTGTAAGCACACACAACTGACCTGTCTTGCAAGATTATCAAAGCGATGGTGGCAACTTGCAATAGGCCCGTAATTGTCAGGATCAAGGTAGCAGATGTATAAGCATCGTTATCTCATCCACGTTCATGCCTGTCATGCTTGGTTAAGGAATGAGTACTTCATTTGGCCAGCGTTATAGGGAGGTTAGTGAAGGTTCAGTTATAATCCTATAGTTTGGTTAACAAGCTTGTGTGTATATTAACAATTAGAATACTATAAATATTTACTATACTTGTTTGCCAGAATGATCACAACTATGGGTATGCTT
This sequence comes from Terfezia boudieri ATCC MYA-4762, assembly GCA_003788615.2. Classification (NCBI taxonomy): domain Eukaryota; kingdom Fungi; phylum Ascomycota; class Pezizomycetes; order Pezizales; family Pezizaceae; genus Terfezia; species Terfezia boudieri. Next base: position 722,505 of record ML121546.1, read on the forward strand.
GATTACGCATAGCAGGGTCCTATTGTAGGGAAGTTAAAGACCATGCGTTCTGGACTGAAGTACTATGCATGGTTCAAGATTTAAGGAAGCTGTAATAGGCAGGGTTTAATACTGGGTATTCCCGAGTTGGGTTACATTAGTAGGGCACACTACACCTAGTGCCTAGAGGCAGAGGATTTAGACACCTGGTGCCAGGCACATAGAAGATTAAGGAATGACACGCCTGGAGGCAGAGGAGTTAGTCTCGATCAGACTTGTAGAGGCTACAGAGGAGTTGCACATTTGACATCCCGATGTAAGGGGTTAGATAAGTACGTACAGGATGCCCTGGAAGGCCGAAGGTCGGAGAGGTATGCCCTAGGCGCCACGGGAGGCAGAAGGCCAGAATGCAATAGGTACAGGATGCCCTGGGCGCCATGAGAGGCAGAAGGACAGAATGTACCAGGTACAGGATGCCTTGGGCGCCACAGGAGGCAGAGGAAAAAGCAGTGGCGCCTGGGCGCCTCTGCAGGGCGTCCGGACGCCAAAATTTCTTTCCTAATATAGTATGAACTTGATAGAAATAATATAAAAAATTCTCTAACTCTTAAATGGCCATACTGTTAAAATAGAGAATCTGCTAGTCTAGCGTTAGGATCTACCAGCTCCCTAAGTCAGATTCAACTCCTATTACCTTGGAACTAACTTGCAAGTATCTTAAACTTTGTTTATATACTATCTTAGAACCTGTCCTCATACTATCTTAAAACCTACTATATATACTATCTAAAAATATACTTTCACTACTATACTCCATAGAAGGTATCATATTGAGCTCCTCCTATTATTGACACAATCTAGTATAGAAGGGGAAATAGCTAGATATAGTATATATAAACATGGGATTTATATGTATTGAACTCAAGCATACTCAGTCTCTTTATATATGAATTCATATATTTGTGCTCTTTATATATATATAAATTCTTGCATTCATAGGCTCTATATATTATATGAATTTATAGATTCTTAGTCTCTCTATATATATATAAATTCATACATTCACTGCCTCTCTATATATATATAAATTTATACATTTGTACTCTCTAAAAACTGTATGGAATTCATATTTTCATAGCCTTTCTATATATATATGAATTCATGTATTTGTAATCTCTAAATATTGTATAGAATTTATGTATTCATATATTTATAGTGTTTGTATATATATATGTGTGTCCATTGCCTCTCTATATATATATGAATTTATACATTTATGACCTCTAAATATTGTATGAATTTATGCATTTATGACCTCTTTATATATTTATAAATTCATATATTTGCAACCTCTAAATATTATATGGAATTCATATATTCATAGTCTCTTTATATATATTTATATATTTATAGTTTCTCTATATATGTTTGAATTCATATATTCACGGCCTCTATATATATATATGAATTCATATATTTATAGCCTCTCTATATATATATATATTCATGCATTCATTGCCTCTTTATATATATATAAATTTCTGCATTCATAGTCTCTCTATATATATATATATTCATGTATTCATAGCCTCTCTATATATACATGAATTCATATATTTATAGCTTATGTATTTGTAGCCTTTCTATATATATATGAATTTATGTATTTGCAGCCTCCCTATATATATATGTATTCATATGTTCACTACCTCTCGATAAATATATAAATTTATACATTTGTGACCTCTAAATATTTTATGAATTTATATATCTATAGCCTTTCTATATATGTATATATTAATGTATTTACTACCTCTCTATATACTTATATATGAATTCATATATTCGCAGCCTCTTTCTATATATATATATTCATATGTATTTACTACTTCTATATATATATGAATTTATGTATTTATGAACTTTAAGTAAATATTATATGAATTTATATATTCGTAGTCTCTCTAAATATTTATAAATGTATTGATATATTTACTTCGTCTGTATATATATTTTACTTAGTTGTCTATTTAAAAAACATGTATTTGTAGGCTCTCTATATTTTGTAAATTTATATGTTTGTAGTTCTAAATATTATATAGATTCATGTATTAGCTGCTTTTGAATATTGTATAAATTTATTGGAAGTATAAGACACCTTATTAATAAGAAGCATGGGATGCAGTAGTCTGGTTGGTATGGGATGCAGTTTTGTTGATAAGAAGTATGGAATATAGCCTTCCTTAATAGGAAGCATAGAATACAGCTACCCAAGCAATCAGAAGCTAAATGATATATGTGAAGATGTTACATATCCAGGCATAAATCTTTTTTTGCTGATATAGGACTCTTCAATTGGCTATTGTTAGTTAAAAAGTATACTAGTTTTTTAGTACCTTATAGAGAGTTTAAGAGGGAGAAGAAGTATTAGAAGAAGAAGTACTATTTGTAACTTAGTAGTAATGAGCTACTGTCTTATGACTATCTCTGCAACCTCCTGGTAGCAATATCTTCAACTATATCTTATAATATATTATAACTTTACTGATTCTGGCTATATTCATAACTATGGAAGTAAATACACTCTACAACATAGTTACCCTCATATCCTACTATATTTAACCTAATATACTTTTACCACCTCCCCTAGTATAACTCTTATTATACTTGACCCCTTCTCTAAACTGCTCCAATAGGACAAGTATCATGTAGATGAATCTATAACTATGAGAGAGCTCGTTACTTAATATCTATATTTATAATTAAATAGCTTCTAGGGTAGTAAGTAACAATATATACAAACATATTAGAAAAGAATTTAGAATACCTCCAGTTGGTATCTAGAATATCTAGTAGTATCTTATGGGCCTTCAGTAGCATCCTGATAGTATTAGACAACATCTAAAGAGTCTACAAAAACATGTTTAAAGGAGTATGAAATATATTTCATATATACTCTAGACACTATCAGGAGGCTATTAGATGCTCATACAATGTCATCAAATACTCTGAACACTAACTGGAAGCATTCTAAATTCTTTCCTGATATAGTCAACTATTATTACAAGTCACCTACTACTACAAAAATGAGCTATTTTTAGAATTAGGTATATTTCTATAATTTGTACTATTATAACTTCTATATATCTTAATCTACTATAATACTCTCTTTCTAAGTATTCTTAGCCATACTGAAAGTTCTCTAATAACTTTAAGAGTTCTAATACTTTTTTCATTAGGTTTCATGTATTATATTATAAATAAAGGTTAAGAGATAATTCCTGTATCAATGTAACAAATAATAACTATATGAAAACTATTATAAATAGGAGTCAAGTAGTATTATATATATAAGGAGGTTATATAAGTGATTAAGGCTTTAAAGAAACTAGAAGCTTATAAAGTGAGATGGTCTGAGCTACCTTCATAGTAAGGAGTGAAGGAGAAATATATTGAGGAGTTTAGGTATAGAAAAGAGGGCAAATTATAGAAGTGAGAGAATGAGATAAGATATAATAGAGGCAGATAGACAAGTTTTTTTTTTTTTTTTAAATCTTTATATATTATTTCTATATATATGGATAGTATATAGCCTTATGGCTATGACCTAAAAATGTAAAAAAAGGAACAAAGTAATATGAGGGGTGGGCAGGGACACTTATATATGAATATTATTAGAGGGGATAGAGTAGAGGGGTTTTAAGGAGAGGTGATACCTGCTTGGATTGTTTTGTGAAGGCTTATACTATTAGCAATCAGAATAGAGATTAAGATAAGTAAGTTTTTATTATTATATATAAGCATATTGAATGTAAGTAAATAGGATACTGGAGAAGGTATTTCTATACACTTGATTAGTATATGAAGCTAGTTAGTATTAGAGGCTCTCTACTAGAGGTAGTATCCTATATAATGATTAATTTATTAAAACTACTAGGGAAACTAGCTATGTTCGAGGTATATGGTACTAATCCAATATGAAAGTTAGAGGGAGAGAAGGCCTTTTGGGCTTATTGTACCTAGATGCTATAGGGGGTCTGTATGTGAAGCATTTAACTAGTTGTCAAAGTCTTTAAGTACAAACTCATTAATGAATGCTTTGATTCTAGCTTTTAGTAGCCTAGTGGAGGAGGAGGAGTTTGCCGTATTAATATAGCAATTAACTATAAGAGGCAGTAGGCAGTTGAGTACCCCATCTAGTAGTAGGCTAACCTAGGTAGTACAATATTAGTTGTCTAGAAAGGAGAGTAATTAGTATCTTTTATACTAGAGTTGTATTTCTATAAGTGGTTCTAAGGTAGTAGGGGATGTAGGGGGTGGTTGGGTGTTATGAACTAACCCTTACCTATGACTCAGGAACCTTCAGCCCTCATTTTGTATTAGTAACCTACATACTTACCGACTCATATATACTTGTGGCTCAATATGATTCTGACTCAGTACGAGTTTACTGTACTATTACTGGCCCTTTAGTTACTATTCCAATTCTAGTAACTTGAACCTTGATTCCAATCCTGACCTACATAATAACCAACTACATCCTGGAAGACCAGATTAGGTACTCACTTATTTGGGAATCTACTAGAACCTGCTAGTAGATTCATATCGTAAGGAACAGAATGTGTTGTCGGAACTCCATGGTTTTCTAGTTTATATATAAATCTTCCAGTTCTTTTCTTTTGCTTTATAACTTATGATTTCTAACAAGAATTATAAGTCTTAAATAAAACTGGATTCCTATAAAAGGAACTAGTTTCTCCTATGTATTTCCTTTCTCTTTTCTTTCTTCATGCAACAACTTGTTTACTCTCTTGTACCTAGTTGTTTATAATATATTGACTCCTTACTTCTCGAATATAGCTCAGACTTCTGAACCTTTAAAGTCTTAATCTTATTTATACCTACTTAGCAGACTTTGATCTTGCTCAAGTCTCCTATGAGTACTGACCATGTATATCTACTCAACCTTATTAACCCTGCCCTTTTCTAATACTTGAATATTTATTATCTTATACTTAACTCTAGAATCTTGAACTATATACAATGTACCCTATATCCCTATAAGTCCCAGCCCATGTATTATTGGTAGTTCGAATTAGGGTCCCTTACACTTTATTATGTACTTTATAGTTTCCACTACCCAATATATCTTCCTCTACTATATAGCACCAACCAGTACCACTACCACCCCTATCTAACGACAATCAATAGTGTACCCTAGGAACAATCCTCTACAATACCTCTCCAACAGCTCCTTCCATCTTCTCTATCCTTCCAAATGGAACTTCTATCTCCTTCTACTCTTTTATTCATAGATCCTTTGGTGCTAGAATATGATCAGGACGAGGTATATCTACTACCTTTGATATCCCCTCTACTGGAACTTCTACAACTGCAGAATGCTGCTAGTACTACTATAATAAAGGATATAAATATGGAGTTATAGCTTCCAGTCTAACTCCAAGTTCTCCCTCTATACCAATATTCTCTCATACTCCTAAGCCCTATAAACCTTAAAATTTTAATAGAACTAGATCTAAATTTACTAGATTTATGATCAAGCTTTCACTAGTATTTTCCTCTGACTCTACATAATATAATAACAAGGCTGCAAAGATTACATATGCAGTATTCTACCTAATAGGATCTGCAGCTAACTGGTTCAAACCTTATCTCGATCGAACTACTAGAACAATCGACTTCGATTCCTCTGAAGAGTTTACAAAAGCATTAAAAAATGCTTATGATGACCCAGATGCATGACCTATAGCTGAACGAAAACTCCTTGCCCTTAAACAAGGAAATAAGGATTGTTCTACTTACTATACCGAATTCATGACATATGCTACTGCCCTCAGTCTTGACCACTGAACTAAAATCTCCTTTTTTACTAACAGGGCAAACCAAGTACTCTGGATTGTCCTCTCTTACTAAGCAACACCTCCTGAAGACTTTGATGCATTTGTTCAACTTTGTATTAAGTTAGATAATAAAGCTAAGATATTGAACCAAAACTCTTTCAAAACTATAGGTTCTAGTTACCAACTCTTAACTCCAGCCCCCTAACTATCTGTTCCCTCTACCTCAGTCAGAACTACTTCTAGACCAATAGATCTCTTAGCTTCTTTGAAAAGAGGTCCTCTCACTAATAATATCCGCAAACATCATTATGAAAATAGACTCTATATGTATTGTAGAAATGCTAGTTATTGGGCTATGAACTGTCCTATCTCCACTAAAAACAAAAACTAGCTACTGCTAGTACTACTTCACCTCCTCTCAATACTACTATTACTCCTGGATCTTAAACTCTCTTTGAGGTTCCAAAAAACTAGAGTACTCTTTGAATAATGATAGTAGTTCAAAGAGCACCTGGATATATTCTAGTGCCATCTCTTACAATTTCATTTCTTTTGTTAGTTCTAATTTATTTTCTGCTTTGGAGGAAATTCATCTTGAAGGAACTGGATATGTTTTACTTGTAGTTTCTCACAAGTCTCATCAATAGCTTGCTCATCAATATAGCCTTACTTCTACTTTAGTTATTTCTGCACTTTCTATTATTTATGATTTGGAGTCTAATATTCCACTTATTTTCCCATATCTTGTCAATGAAAACCTTTCTGAAACTTGCATGGTAGACTTAGGAGCTAGCTCCTAGTTTATTGATCTCAACTATGCCTTGAACTTGAACTTGCCTCTTGACTTGAAACCTAAGCCTGAAGACCTTGTACTTGCAGATAGAAAATATTCTCTTATAGGACAAATAACCCATACTTGTACTTTGAAGCTAACTATAGACCAACATATAAAAGAACTTACCTTCTATGTAACTAAGTTAGCTGGATGGAATATGATTGTCATAAAATCATGGCTTAAATGTAATAATCCTACGATTAACTGGACTTACAATACCATTACCTTTGCCTTTTGATATTGTCATATTTACTATCTCTCTATATGAAACTCAAAAAAAACGACAGAAACCTCCAATAATCTCTGAATCTCAATCATCTCACAAGCTGCCTTCTGAATAGCTATTAAAAATCCAGAAGCCAAATTATATATTGCAGCTATCTATGCCTCCCCAGAAGATGATGATGATAATAGTGAGCCTGCCACTAAACTTGTACCTCCCAAATAACATGAATATCAACTTCTTTTATCTAAGAAAAAAGCCCGAATCTTACTCCCTCACTGTTATATTGACCATACAATTCCTTTGTAAGATGGAACTAAACCTCCATTCGGTCAAATATACTCTATGTCTGATACTAAGCTGAAGGAAGGTAGGAAATAGATTGATGAAAATCTCTCCAAATCCTTTATTCGAGAAAGCTCTTCATCAGCTGCCTCCCCAATCCTTTTTGTTAAGAAAAAGGATGGATTCTTCTGCCTCTATGTGAACTACCATACTTTGAATAATATTATGATTAAAGATCATAACCCTTTACCTAGAATCGAAGAAACTCTAAATCAAATTCAAGGCTGCAAATGCTTTACTCGACTTGAACTCCATACTTGCTTTAATCAAATTTGAATCAAAGAAGGTAACAAGTGGAAAATATCCTTCAGAACTCCCTATAGATTATTTGAGTTCTTTATCATACCTTTCGAGTTAACTAATGTACTTACAACTACCCAAAGGTTTATAAATGATACTCTATGGGAATACCTTGATATGTTTAGTATTTACTAGATAGATAATATTGTGATCTACTTGAAAACTTGGAAAAAACACAAAGAACAAGTTCGAAAAGTCCTACAAAAGCTGAAAGAGGCTGTACTATTCATTAAACCTGAAAAATGCAAATTCTCTATCAATAAGACTACATTTCTTAGTTTGGTTATCTCTGAACATAGCCTTAAAATAGACTCTGAAAAGGTTAATATAGTCCTTAACTGAGAAACCCCAAAATCTATTAGGGATATATAATACTTCCTTAGATTTGCTAACTTTTATCGATAGTTTATTAATAAGTATTCTTACTTATATCAACTCCTCTTCAACCTACTCCAAAAAGATATACCTTTTTTTTAGGACTCATTATATGAGGAAGCCTTTAAACTCCTCAAACAATCATTTACTACTTCAACATTTTAATCCGGACATCGAAACTATTATTGAAACAGATGCTTCAGACTATATTACTTTAGGTATTCTTTCCTAAAAGTATCTAGAAAATAGAAAACTTATTCTCTACCTAGTTGTATTCATTTCCAAAAAAATATTACCAGTAGAATATAACTATATAATTGGTCATAAGGAACTTCTTGCCATTATTTTAGGTCTTGAAAAATTGCATACATACCTGCATCAACTCCCATGACCTTTCACAATAATCATGGACTACCATAACCTCCAAACCTTTGCGACTAAGTCTCTCCTGTCTCACCGACAAGCTAGATAGGCATAAGAATTAGCCCAATATAACTTTAAGATTATTTTTCGACCAGGAAACCAGAATACTAAGACTAATGCATTGACTAGATAATCTGGAGATTTTCTTGAAGAAGGAGCTGAATGTGGCCGCCCTATGTAAGCTCTAATACCCCTTGAAAAATTCTCCCTTTCTGCTGCCTCTATCATCAATAATAAGGATATTTAAGACACCTTGCAAACTAATAAACTTACTCTCAAAATAATTCATGCTCTCAAAACTAATATTAAGAAATATATACTAGTCCCCTTATTAGAATTTAAAATCTCTGATGGACTTATCTTGGTTAACAATCTTATCTATGTTCCTAACTCCCCCTAAATTCACCTCTGTATCCTTCGAAACTGCTATGATTATTCTGCTGCAGGACACCCTAGTCGAGCAGCTACTTACGAACTTGTATCACCAAATTATTGGTGGCCGAAAATGTGCTAAGCTGTTGCACAATACCTCCGAAATTGTGATACATGTATACGAATTAAACCTGCCTGCCATGCCCCCTATGGTCCCCTAAAACCCCTTCAAGTACTATTTAAAAAATGGTCAATCACGATTCGGATATCTCGGCCAAAATTAGGGTGGTTTACCCCTGTCTTATACACTAATACTGTCTTGCCGAGTAGTACTTTCTTAGTTGCGAATTAATATGGTATGACTTTGTTCTGTCCTGCCCGAGAATTTTGGTAATTCATCATTAGGACCATCTTGCCCGAGAAGCTATATGATTCTTAGGAGGGATGGTCTAAGCACAAATATTTTCCTACCCATGAATGCAAAACGAAATTTCTCCGGAGGCCAGATCATTCCTCCCCGGAACGCGATAACCAAATGTAGTATAGGGAAGATGAAATAGTAATGAGTACTTATTAAAAAACAAATTTAAAAAAAAAAAGGAAGATCAATTACATTAGCACTAATGAACATGAAATTGTACTAAATAGTAAACATTACACCATACTTAGTTATCAGTACGGACGAACATTAACGGTACTTAGTAATGAAATATTACCATGATCCTTCAGTGAACAAGGCAACCGCCACCTATGGGATATTGTCCGCATCGCAAAAGATCCTTTCCAGTGTGCCACCACCTGCAATGATATCAAGGATCAAGCGGGCAATATCTGGAGCTCTGACAGTGACAAGAGCAGGGCCTTCCCCTCATACAACTTTATCACATATTCCACCCCTTCACCTCCTTCCCCTGCAGTCGTACACAGCCCCGAAAGATAACACCTTGCAAGCGAGGAGAACACTCAGCATATCTGGAAAGCTCTCTCCCACACGAAGAACAACTTAGCACCAGGACCGGATAGGATCTCATATCGACTCCTTAAGATGATAAAAGACACCCATCTAGGCCAACATGTCCTAAATGATATAGCGAGGTGCTTAGAGGGAACCAATATCCCTGACTTATAGAGGCAACTTACTTGCGTCATGATACTCAAACCCTAAAAGGATCACAGCCTAGTCAAGGGTTGGAGACCAATAGTCCTTCTCAACTGCGTAAGCAAACTGGTGGAGAAAGTTGTCACAGACCAACTTCAATCCAGTTTCCTCTTCCATAGCCTCCAGTATGGCTCCTGAAAGAATCGATCAGCTATAGATAGCATGATGATCACAACAAGTCTAGTAGAGAGGAATCTAAGGTCAGGCAATCAGGTAGCCCTACTCGGGAAAGATATAGTTCCAGCCTTTAACAATGTCCGCACTCCAGGCATCATTGAAGAACTCATGAAAGAACCCAAAAACCATCACCTTATACCCTTGTTCAGGCGTTTCCTAGCGTCAAGGACATTCAATCTTGTTTGGGACAACTCAGTTAGAGGAAAAGGCACCATGGATGAAGGAACCCTACAAGGAAGTCCTCTCAGCCCCGTTATCTTCCTCATTTATCTTTCTAGAACTCTTTTCAAGGCCGAGGCTTTATGCAAGGACATCACAATCACTAAGCGACATAGCAGCCGCTACCCTCGGACAGCCTGCCCTCCCCAAATCTATCTCTTCAGACATAGCAGCCGCTACCCTCGGACAGCCTGCCCTCCCCAAATCTATCTCTTCAGCTACGCAGATGATGTCAACCCCCTCGTCATAACCTCCCTCTCCCCAAAGGCACACGATCTAGTGGTAACAGAGGTTTACTGAGCTTTAGAGCATGCAGCTGAATCAGAACACTTACAATGGGACATGGCTGGCTAAAAATACACGCTTAGACTTCGGTCCCTCTCGAAAGCTAGACACATCACTACTTTAGGCATTACCATCGACAATAAACTCAACTTCAAACGACACATTGAGGCTCGTACAAAGAAGGCAGAACAAGCTTTAGCAGTCCTTCAACGCCAGGAAACAGCAATGGAGGGATTTCCCCCCGCAGTCTCAGAGCCATGTTAACAGGTATAATCAGACCAATGTTTCTATAGGGTGCTGAGTTATGGTACAAACCAGGCCTCCCCACCACACCAGATCCACGCCTCCACAGACAGGAACAGTTAGAATATCAAGCTCGAAGGAAGATCTGTGGGGCTTCCCATGGCAGTTCCCACGAGATACTCGGCCTGATTGCCAACGTCGAACCCCTAACTGACAAGCTCCATGACATTGCAGCATGTTGGGCAGCTGGCGCTGTTCGAACAGGCAACACAGACATCAAGGACATCTCAGGAAATACTGATGTCTTCTAGCACACTCCTCTCTGGCCTTCTAACTCCGTTGGTTAGTTGGACATGGACTGGCACTGGTATCCTCTGTATGAAACAGATTGACGCTATTGTTAGGGTGTCTAGCGAGAACCTGAGGGCCTTGGGTGTCACAGTTGTGTTCCGGGCCCACACCGAGAACTCAATATTCGCGAGAGGCCTGGCTCGCGGGGGCCCCGGCCCCTCGGGAGAACACGGGAGCTCACAATTACCCAAGTAAGTAAAATTGATATATAGCAGATATAACGTGGAATAAGCACGCGATGCAATACAAAGTGCGAGTAAGGTAGGAAATGAGATCAGACATTAAATAAACTGGAACGAGATGACATCGGGCAGTACATCTATACATTCTCGGGTAGGAACATGGGCGGGTTGGAAATTTGCCTTTATATTTACATTTAGTATCACGCGGAGCCACTCTTCACACGGCGCAAAACTAACCTGTTGGTTGATAGGTATCCACCTTGCATACAAAACAATGACCGCACCAAGAAATAAACAAACCCAAAATACGAGTCAAATTATTACCACACCAGCAAAGAAACCAATAATATTAACCTAAAGCTAGTTGAAAACAAAAAAATAAAAACATAAAATGCGACAGGCAAAAACAGGCAAACGATAAAAAATTAAAAAATAACATAAAATATAATGCGTCGACAAAAAATAAATTAAAAACCCAGATCATTGATACTCCCCAGCGAGTATCTAATAACTATAGAACTCAATGGTCGGGTTTACAAAAGAAATAAGAAAAAGCTCAATGATCGGGCTTTTTTTTTTTTCTTCCATCGTATTATTTGTCGTGTTATTAGTTTATTACTTTCTTTTTTATTTTTTGCTTGTCGCATTCTACGTTTTTTTTAGTTAATATATGTGGTTTGTGCTAGTATGGTGATAATTTTACGCATTTGTTCATTTGTTGCAGTGATTATTTTGTATCTGGTGGTGGTTGTTGTTTTGTAAGCAGCGTGGATTGAACATTTGCTGCATACTAGGATGGGATTGGTGAATCGGGATGCGTACGTTTTATTAGTGCAAGTCCTGTATGGGAACAACTGTGAGCTCACCCGACAGCCATATCATCGAAATTATCAATATACCATGAACCTCAATTTTCTCATACTCGCGGGTGGCCCGGCCATTCCGTATTCTCCCGCTGGGCCCGGGCCAGCCAGGAGATGGGTGGTCTCGCTGTGGGCCCGGGCCTCTCGCGAGTTTAATTTTCTCGCTGTGGGCCCGGAACAGTTGCATCAGTCAACACTCTTTGGGTCCTGAACAGACAGCGAGAGTGATCTGAGCAATCGACATTCCTAGGTTGCCGGAAAGGGATTAAAAAACCCCGAGCGGCAGTCAGTATACCGTAGGGGTTTACTGGGCTCGACAGGACGGTTCTAAAGCCGGGTTCGGTCCTTGCGACATTCCTAACTCAATACTTCTGTATGCAACTCTAGGTCCTGCTCTTGTAGATTGTCGTAACTGTTACGCTTGCATGCTTGCCTTCGAGTCCTGGTGGGGGCCCAGACAGTCGAAGGCTGTAGTTGGTCGAAATGCACCTGGGGCGAGTATGCAAGAGATGGCAGAGACCGCAACTCGTCGTCAAGAACATTTCCAAGTCATACGGAAGTGAGTTGAATGTTTAGCGACAGGGCTTAAGGTGCAAAGGGCGATTCACTCGCATTAGGTACGAAAGTACTATACCAGGTCGCTCAAAGCCTGAATTATCACAAGATGAGCCGGCGCATACCTGCTCCCCGTATGGGGGGGGGGGGTAGGGAGATAATAATGCGGGTGATACCGACAGCAACGAGGGATGCCGTTGTGGTCGGGAGCTGGAGCCCTGTTAGGAGAGAAGAGCAGCTGGGAAGAGCTCGACAAAGGAGAATGGAGAAGAGATATACGAGGCCACGGAGGCCTTTTTCAGGCTGCTATTCCGGGAGCTCACCGGGAGTCAGCACAGTTACAAGAGAAAGAGATTCACGAGTTCCCTTTGTTCCAGTCGTCGAGTTAGTCTAGTTTCAGCGCACCTTGTTCCTGCGTTTTGTCAATTTCGGAGTTTTGAGGCCCAGTCAGGCTCTCGAGTCATCGGCTAGTCCGTTAATGACAGCAAGGGGCCTCATTCTAGTTTATGTATTTACATCTTTTCCTGCGTGGGTCTGGCAGATTAACTTGCCTCACCCTTGAATCCACCGGATTTCCGTGTGGCTCCTCATAGCCCCCCTAACGGGGCTGCATAGGAGTACTAAGTATTTAAAAAAAAAAAAAAGAAATTGCGCCATGATATCGCCAAGTAAATGAGCCACAACAGTCTGCCCATGCACCGCCGCAGTATGTAGGTAGCCACACTAACACCAGCCGCACAGTACTGTTCTACGCTATTGTTTATATCAGTTCCTGGGCCACCAACAAACACCAACCCTCGACTCCACATCACCAGCATTTACGCAAACACCTCATATGGCTTACCCTAGAGCACCCTCTCCCTCCGTTCTTGCCCTGCACGCTCAACTTCGTTCAAAACTCGCCCTCGATGCACTGCCCCTAGATCCTAGTGACACTGAACAGGCCTTTGCAGCGGCCCTGGATGCCATCGCAGGTCCATCTAAAAACCACACAGCCATAGCTCATTTGATCAGTTTCTTTTACAGCATTGTGTCCACTAATATTGATCTCAGTAGCAGGCTTCCAAACCTATCCCACGAAATCTTGATCAATCTGAACGATATTAATGGCGAGATCACACATGCATGGGCGACGGTCCTTTGCCTAGACGGTCCTCAGCTCTCTACCGATACAGTGTTGTTGGCTGTCAGCAACCTCCTCTCCGCCGCTACTCCCCGAGTTCAGGAAACACAAAAGCCACAGGAAGCTACGAGTCGTAACACATTATTAAATACCCCGAAGATACCAGTCACACCCAGCACGCAGCAAGCGACAAACACTTTATTTACGATTCCCAAGATACCAGTCACGCCCAGCAAGCGTCCTCTTATAGTCGAGGACGACACACCTGTCCATGCAAACTCTGCTCTGCCATATTCCGCCCTGGCCCAGACACGTGCTCATGTCGATCCATTCCTACGTGCGGAGCTACGCGGCACGATCCTAAAGGATGTCAAAGGCTTCTATAAGTTCTTCCCCGGAATTACAGAGCAACAGTGGACTTGTGCGGTCAATTGCCCAGCATCATGTGACTGTATTTCTCCTCAATCTAGTAACCTCCCTCATTCTAGTGACCCTCCGTTCGCTATTCCGAATTTTCCAACCGAGATCACTGAGGGCTCTGTTCTCCAATGGTTCGAGTACTTCAACAAACAAGACCATTCCAGAACATTCTATACCTCCTACAATCGTCCCTTAGCAGAGTCACTCAGCGCCTCAAATCGACAATGTGACCTCTTCCTGGCACCTACTTGCACAAAATTCGGAACTTCCGAGGCTGCTCCTGCAGCAGGGCACACCTGGCCTTCTGTGTTGGTTCCTGTGGAGTTAAAAGCTGCTCCAGCCAAAGACGCGGCTGCGGACACTACTGTCCAGCTGGCAAGCTATGTGCGAGAAGTCTTCGGTGCACAGTACACCCGCAGGTTTGTACACGCATTTACCATCTGTGGGAGCCTTGTTAGGTACCACCTATTCGACCGTGCGGGAGGGTCTATCTCGCAACAAATAAACATCAGGAAGAACCGTCGAACAGAGGAGTTATTCATCAGAATACTTCAAGCGTATCTATCTATGGACCCCACGCATTTGGGATTTGATGAGAATTATGAATATGTTTGGGCGAACAATACCACATCATCCATGCCTTCCCCTGAGGCCCCCATGCCACAATTTTTCAAGTTTGGCGGAAGAAGATTCCAGCTCCTAAAGAATGTATTCCATCGATCAGTGATTGTGTCCCGAGGTACGACAGTTTGGGAGGCAGTGGATTTGGCTTCGGGAGAGGAATGTGTTATTAAGGATTCATGGCGGGCGAGCTGGAGAACCGCCGAAGGGGATTTACTCGCACTGGCGCATAACAAAGGAGTTTTTGCCCTGTCTACTCCAATTGTTCATGGAGATGTTATGGTACAATCAGGAGGACGGGCAGTAGTAGATACAATTGACCATATCAGGATGGGTCTCCGCTATGATGACGCCAGAAGGATGGTAATCAAGTTCAAACCGGAGGATGATCTGTACTCAGTGGGCACTTCACTTCCAGTCATTCAGGTAAGCATAGGACCTAGTCAGAAGCGGAGTTTCATAGCAACCCAGAAATCGATGATGCGGGAAGGGACGCGGAAACGTTCTTTACAGGCAACTATAGCAGAGGAGAATGCCAGCGAGGTCCGGCAGAGCAAGGTTAGGAGAGTAGAGAATACTGAGAGTACTCGGAGTCGCGGTTCCAGAGGAAAAAGTGTTGCGGCCTATAGGCGCACAGGAAGAAGTCAAGTGCACTTAACTGCAACTATCACCAAAACTCTTCAGAGTATCTCTAGGCAGAAAGCCAATAGAAGCAATGATATGTCTAGCAACACAGCCACCACCAGTGCACCTCCTAAGCAAAAAGATAGCTGCTCTTCAGTCAAAGATCTAATGGTTGTCACAGGAAATCCTGAGCTCGACTGGACTCTAAACGCCCCATCAGGTGTAACCGAAACCTCACCGACCCCGCGAGAATCTGCAGACCATAGTTCGGTTGTTGACTCAAAGACGGTGTTCATGGATATGATACACTCGGTAATTGTTTCCCATGGAGTTGGAGAAGACATTCAGAATTTCACATCTGTAAAGGACTTAATCAAGGGCATGAGGGATGCAATTAAATGTTAGTATATGATTCTAGATTGGGATGAGATCCCTAGCTAAGTTCTGTAACTTATAGGCCATAAATCCCTGTTCGAGTCCGCCGGGATCCTGCACCGGGATGTTTCCCCTGGCAATATTATGCTCTCCAAACACAGAAGCAGGAACATTAAATCTGGAAGTGGTATCGTGTCTTCCGAAGCACCACATGGCTTTCTCATTGATCTCGATCTAGCCAAATATGTTGGTCCCATACAAGCTACTGCTGACAGTACCCCGAAATCTATACGCAGGCGGACAGGCACAATGCTTTTCATGGCAATTGAGATCCTCCAAGGTACCTGCTTGCGCCATAGTTGGCGACATGACCTAGAATCATTCTTCTATGTTTTCATCTGGTTATGTGTCACACGGGATGACGGTTACCCAGATGCGAGGAAGACGTTTGAGAAACAATGGGGGGGTGGCAGTGCTGTACTTATAAAGAAACTGCAGGCCACCCAACAGATAGAATACGAGGAAATGATGGACTGGATTCCGGAGAGTCTAAAGGGTGGGGCAGTTGAGAGGGTCGTGTGGAGTTGGAGGGAAATTCTATTTCCCACTGATGTAAAAAGTAGGAGGACCATGATGGGGGAGGAGGGCAGGGATAGGAAGGCGGTGTACAATGACATGCTTCTTGTGCTAGAGAAGGAGTTGCAATGAATTGCAATATGGAAGATGTTAGGTTCTTGGGAAACACCAGGGTTGTTCGGTTTATGCTCATGTTGTGATTAGCTATGTTTTTACTTTGCGATAGCACGATGTTGGTACCAATGGGCTTGGTTAATTAGCATGGGGTGTGATATATGTTTACTTGTGTTGATCCAATTGTTAAAGAGGTCTTCTTTGTTTGTACAATCTCGTGTGCCAGTAGGAGGTCTACCTAGTTCGAGGTCTTCTTGCACAAGGAAACAATTTCTGTGGACTCATCAATATGGTAGTCACGAGACCAACGGACTAAGTAACGAGGTGCTTTCCTTCTTCTGTTTCCTCCCAAGCTAAACTAGTTATAGCATAAAATAGATTGGACCTTCATTCACAACCACAAGCACGGGCTCTCCAACATACGGTATTCGAGGCCGTAACTCCGCGACTTGACTGCAAAACAATATCAATAGATAGGAGCTCGACAAGCTCGACTTCATACTACAAACTTACACCAAGCACCCTCTTATCTAGTCTGAGAACGTTTGGTTAACACCCATATAACATCTTCGTGTAAAAGAACAAGGATAGAAGACCTCGGTGTTTCCATCGTCCTTGACTACGGAATCGACGGAACCCTGTCTTGGCTCGATATACGGGAAAGAGCGGTGTAACTATTGTTCTGAAGACGACACTATGCTTGAGTCAGTCACATCGAACGGAATTAAGGAAGAAGAGTGGACGAACTAATCGTCACCAACGGCAGCAACGAACAATGCATCCGAATCAACAACATCAACCCCATAAGCGAAACCGAATGGGTCCGGACGGTTGATGACTTATCGTTAAAAACCGAAGTACGGCGGGTGCGAACGTATAGCCCGTTTCGCCTTCAGCAAGACTTCCTAATCGACCTATACTACTTAAGCGACCACCTAAGTGACGACAGCAACCCCGACACCAGGAACGTAAACGACTCAAGAAGGACGTTTGCAGATATCATACCGGTAAGAACGGCGTTGGCGATGTTTGTAGGAAGGATAGGTGGAACAGTTGGAGGTAACACTGTATCCGGAGACGATAGGAGAAGGTCTCGAAGAGAAGACAACGACGGTAACGATGGAATAAAGCTTTAGAGACCCCATCCGTTAACGCTTACGTTGCTTAGGAGACTTTACTTCGACAGAAAGGACGAGAGAAGTAGTTTGCGTGATATACAGGGGCTTGGTGGCACTGTAAGTACGGTAATACAAGCTTACCGAAGGTGTTCTTTGCAAGGTTAAGGTCGAGACGAAGAGAGCGTTGTTGTAGGCGTGACTTGACGAAGAAGTTGTCTAGAGAGTTGCTGTGAAGATGGTGAGGGTGACCTTGAGGCAGGCATCCTCCCGAAGAGTAGAGGAGTAAGAAGGAGGTTGTTAACCCCATACCTAAACGGAGTTAGCTTAGCATGCCATCAGGAGGGTGGTGAAGTCCCGACAGAAGAGTTTGGAGCTCCTCTAATGACGGTGGTATGCAAACGGGTCATACATCAACGAATCGGGAAGTCCTACTAGAGCTGACTGCATAAGTATAAGCCTAAGACCCGGGGGCTGCTGTAACGGCGGTACCATATCCCCGTATGGCCGGGGTTATGTGGTAACGGACTAACGCAACAGTTTTGACAGCTCAAGCCGACCTAACGGTAGCTTGTAAAACTCGAAAAAAAAAAAAAAAAAAAAAAAAATTTATGAATTATGAGGATACGTCGGGGCAATCCCCCCGATACTCCTCGGTGCGCCTTTGGGCCACCTAAGTTCCCTCTCCGTTCAATTAGACGGTCTGGGTGCGTTTGACTATTCATGTTTTTTGTTTTCCTCTGAGTACTTACCCTATGAGGGTACGACAGTAATTGGCCGTCACGGCCTACTCGGGCTCCCGGGACTGACCTCGGGGCTTCTTATTTTCTCACGGAATGCCGGACACTTACACTTTTTGGGGCGCGTCCACTCTTTCTCTTTTAATCTTTGGCGAGCGGTCATCTTTGGGGTATTTGTTCTGGGGAGCGTTCATATTGGAGCTGGGATTGTTTGGTGAGCGTCCATCTTCTTTTAATCTTGGGGCGCGAACATCTTGTTTTAATAGGGTATTATTGGGGAGTGGTCATCTTCTCCTTCTTCAGGGCGGGTTTTACACAGGGTAGTGCGTAGGGTCAACATCCGACACCAGGCCTTCTCAGAAAACGGGTACGCCTCAGGCAGGAACTCCAACTAAAGAAGGCGGTTCATCTAGTGATCACTGCTGCGGTGGAATGGCTGGGAAGAGGGAAGATCGTTGTTGGTGGCTTAGGGGAACTAAACCCGTAAGAATAATAGTAGGAGCTAGGTAGACGCGTAGTCTGGCCCAAACATGAACCAACCCCGTCAGCTCGGACACAACAGAAAGACTCCAACCCTCTACCCAAGCCCCCACCGCAGTGAAAGGATATCCGACCCCCCCCCCCCCCCCACCTCTACTCCGGGGACGGCTGAGAAACGGAAACGGAAACGGGAAAACACCAAACTGGCTAACAAAGACCGGTCAGCGACGGAGACGCATACACCCATGACCCACTAGGCATAACCACCTATGCGACAACCAGTAGCCGAAGACACGGCCCCAGCCTCCATGTCAGACATAGGCAATGACTCTAACCGCCACCACTATTACGCCCTGACCACCACCCACCTTATCGACTCTTTAGCAATCGGGTACGACGCGGCCAATGAAAATTTAAAGGCCGTTACACTAGTCGCGGGAGAGCTTTGCGGGAGAGTAGTTTCTAGAGGAGTAGTCACGGATATTTGCAGTACTCAAGAGAATTCGTGGTGTAACGAAATATACACGGGGGGTGCAGGAAACACTCAAGTATAGATGCGGTTTATACATCCCGTTTTTTTAATTGACCGCACATGAACCAAAAACGGGGAAAACGTCAACTGAGTAGCCACAGCGAAAAAGGACAACAGCTGAGGAGCAGTAGCGACCTCAGCCAGAGCGATATAAGTCGGTGCCACCCCCTTTCCACTGACTACACCGACCCGCCCTCATCACCGAGAACGGCTGACACCTACACGGACAGCCACTCCACCGACACCCACAGGTTACTGACCGTGGGCTCGGAACTCACCACCGACATGAGCTAGGGCGAAAGGCCCCAACAGGAAAGAGAAAGGGAAAGGACCGTAGCAATAACCGACGAACCACCACACCCTCAATAGAAACCAGCATAACCGGCCGAGACAACCACGCCCACGAGAGCGCCTTTGCACCTGGTTACGGGCACTCTCAATCTAAAGCCACTCTTCTTCTTGCTCCTTCCCCCCTTTTTCGAAGTTAGCTCCCCCTTTCCCAGCGCTATCAACAAGGGGGCTCCAGACACATCTATAAGAACTACACCCGTCGCTCCCGATAGAGCACCACGATATGGGAACAGACATCCACGAGACCAACAACTCTAGGCTGGTTCGTGAGCAGGACAGTTCCACCAACAGCCACACAAAGCTGGCGCACATATGGACTTCCTCATCCTTCTTTAGAAGGTCTTTTGGTTTTCTATCCCATCTCCGTTGTCTAGAGCGACTAACCTCTGCAGGAGACCCAGAGTCCCAAACGAGTCCCAGACGGAGTGACCGATAGGGGAGTGGAAGGACCCTACATTTCTCGTGAGACGAACGCCCACGATTTTGTTGGGCAAGAAGGTGTCTCCCACCCTAACCGAATGGAAAGGAGTGAGGATTGGTACATGGAAGTGGAAGAAGTCTAGGGAGAAGGTGACTCTTTGGAAAACTCTGAACGGAAAAGGAAGCAGGGAGTGGAAAGTGTCTGGTTCGTCCTGGCAGATTGCTGCTGACGTTAAGGAAATATCCCAAACATCTTAGGTCCTACTATCCCGCCCGGAGCACTACGAATGGTTGGAGTGTCGATGCCTAGAAGAGCTAGCTACGTGGTTGACATCCTACTATACTACAAACTCCTCCCAGCACGTTGGTCTGATCATTTACTCGTACATAATCAATGCGTACATAGACTAAATGCGTCAAAACTAAATGTGTTACAAACATAAATCAGACGACGAAAACGAAAGACGCGCGCCGCCTGGACCGTCTAATTGAACGGAACAGGACTTAGGTGGGCCCAAAGGCCCACCGAGGAGTATCAGGGGAATGACCCTAACTTATCCTCATTACTCATAAATTTTTTTTTTTTTTTTTACTCGTACATAAGAGATTCAGATACAGACTCTGATTCAGATACAGCGGACCGTAACGGTTCGAGCTGTATGGACTGATTCGATAGATAGATGCGATACGTGCATACGTACATACGTCGATTCATACGTCGATACACCATTGATCCACCGAGGAGTATCGGGGATTACCCCGGCGTATCCTCATTGTTCATAATTTTTTTTTTTTTACCGATACTCCCGTGCTCACCTTACACTGGCGTACCACATTAACCCCGCGGCCTTCCATACCCTCAATAGAAAGGTGCATGTATAACCGACGAACGTGACGACTCGCTCTCTATCTCAACTGAATCGTTCTTCAGCTATGTCACGTCAACTCTTCTTAGCATCCTATAGCACTCTTAAATCCCTACATTTCCGTCCCTTTTTCATGTATATTATTCGCCATCAGGCCA
>ML121546.1:743791-764790 GCA_003788615.2 Terfezia boudieri ATCC MYA-4762
TTTATTTTTCTTTTTTTTTATTTATTTTTTTTTAATTTTTTTTTTTTTATTTTATTTTATTTTATTTTATTTTATTTTATTTTATTTTATTTTATTTTTTGCCTGTTGCATTCTGTGTTTTTTTTTATTATTACAGTATTGGCTTTTTGCTGGTGAATTTCGCTCATATTTTGGAATTGTTTATTTTGTCCATGCGATGATTGTTTTGTATGCAACGTATGTACCACATTTCGTGAACTGATGCATGCGACAGTGAATTAGCATGAGAAAGGTGAATGGGCTGAGCCCATTGCTGTATGGGCCGGCCCTGGGGATCAACAGAGCTTTAAAAAAGGCTAATGGAGAGTGGAAGGTCTTGATATTGACAGACTCCCAGGCTGCACTAGCTGCGATCCGAGAGGCAGGAAAAAAAGGCAGAGCCAGGACCGCCGACCTGAGGGGGGTGGTAAGGCTGATCAAACAGAGGCAGAGAAGAGTAGGTGAAGGGGCGGTGAGGCTGGGTTGGGTCAAGGCCCATGTCGGAATTGAGGGCAATGAAACTACAGATTCCCTGGCAAAGAAGGGGGCGGAGGCGGAGTTCCCTAAGTACCCCCTAATTACAGAAGGGGGACTAAAACAGGAATGGAGAAGAAAGAGGGAAAAGGAAAGGAGGGTTATGGGTGCAGGAATGGGGAGGGTGGTGAGATGGGACAGGAAGGCACGGGCAAACTATGTCCAATGCCGTACAGGGAAGGGGAACCTTCAATCCTGGCGTGCGAAGTTGGATGATACAGTCGATCCCACGTGCCGTTCCTGTGGTCAGTGCCAAGAGACCGGTAGGCATGTGGCCCTGGTATGCCCACGAGGGGAGGAGATTGGCAGGAGATGGGGCTCCTGGGGAGAAATGGACGAGCGGGGGAGATGGCTCAAGAAAGTAAAGGATGGAGGGAAGGAAACTACCATTGACTTGGTGGAGACCTTCTTCTCCAGCCTGGACCTGGTGTGAGTGGCTCGTCGAGAGGGGAGGGCCGGAAGGGGGCGTGGTGGAGGAGGATATATAATTTTTTAATGGGGGTGGGCCTGTAGGAGGCGTGGCGGGGGAGGCAGGGGTCATTTCGGTCGCATTTCTTAGGCTTGGGAGGCTGGGCGTTTATGCAATCCGTTGTCCCGTGGATGTACCAAGTCTTCTAAGATGAGGGAACGGGGCCGTCTCATAGCCTTAGGCTCCACAGACGTACAGATTTCAAAAAAAAAAAAAAAAAAAATGGGCCGGCCCATTACTGGGTAGGCGCATTGCTGTATAGGTCAGAACACATGTAGAGCAAGAAAGGAGACAAGACTCGGAAGAATTTAAGTAAGTTCCTTTGAACATGGCCATTCCAATTCCAAACTTAGCTTCAAACCTCAAAAAAGCCACAAAATGAAAGTACAAATGAAGCAGCAATTTCATGCTAGAATATACATGCCAAATAATTGAACATTAAGTCGAGGGTGGTGGGAGGGGGGCAATACGAATTGGAATGAGGAGCAGGGTGGCAGAAGTAGATAGTATCCCCCAACAGCAGATTAATATACGCAAGAAACTTCAGCAAGAAAGCAACATCCAATTAGCTTGTGAGCTGGAATGCAGGGCAATACTCAGTCAGGCTAGCCTTACAAATCCCCTACCTATTTTCGAGCTCCAACCTGAACTGAAGAGACAGATGAATACC
Source organism: Terfezia boudieri ATCC MYA-4762 (assembly GCA_003788615.2). Classification (NCBI taxonomy): domain Eukaryota; kingdom Fungi; phylum Ascomycota; class Pezizomycetes; order Pezizales; family Pezizaceae; genus Terfezia; species Terfezia boudieri. Next base: position 745,483 of record ML121546.1, read on the forward strand.
AAACTAATAAATCTCAATCTCAACTAACCAAATGAGCCCAATATTAAATAGACAATTCGTGAGAGAGCCCTACCTACCTATACTGACGTGGTTGAAAGCAAATCAAAGTAGAGGCAGTCAAAGAGTTTTCTTTTCTGGGGTGGTTAGAGGGTTAGAAGCTATAATAGAGGTGATCCATGGGAAGTGCTGGTTGCTAAAGAAGTGGCGCCGGCGGTGATAGTAGGGGTGGGTGTACCAGATGTGTGTTTAAACAAGCCTAGGTAGTCCCATTAACAGGAATGTTCGGGCTCTATTCTCTTGCTTCTGATTGGCCGAATAACATATCCCTGCGCTTTGCCTTATCCTTACCCTGAATTGTCCAGTATATAGAAACCGCTCCGAACCTATATTTCTGTTAAGAATTAAGCAAGTCTTGACCCATATCGTTCACTACCTAATGCATTCCGCTTTGCCCACCTTGGGCATTAGGTAGGTACCACCCGCTATAGTAGACGTATTGTCTGTACCTACCCGTGCACTCGTGCTCGGGCACTCCCCGCCTCGCTAGTACCAACTTGCGCTGCCTGACAAGATATTCCCGTATCCTTTGTTAAGGCTGAGAGGATATGATTAGGGAGAGCATGAGCTTTTGGTTTCTGAGCGGGGTTCAAGGATTTTAGAGCGAGGTTTAGCAGAAAAGGGTATAGAAGAGGAAATTGACGTCGAAGGCGAAGATGATGATGATTGATAATAACTAGGTAGCTAGCTAGCAAGTTCGATTATAATTATGACTGTGTTGGCTGGTGCTCGATATCCAAAAGTCTCGAGACTTACGAGACTGTCTCGAGACAACAGCTATAGAGTCTCGAGACGTCTCGAGACCTGGCCCCGTCTTGTCTCGAGACGTCTCGTGCCCAGGCCTAGAGGGAACCAATATCCCTGACTTATGGAGGCAACTTACTTGCGTCATGATACCCAAACCCCAAAAGGATCATAGCCTAGTCAAGGGTTGGAGACCAATAGTCCTTCTCAACTGCGTAAGCAAACTGGTGGAGAAAGTTGTCGCAGACCAACTCCAATCCAGTTTCCTCTTCCATGACCTCCAGTACGGCTCCCGAAAGAATCGATCAGCTATAGATAGCATGATGATCACAACAAGTCTGGTAGAGAGGAATCTGAGGTCAGGCAATCAGGCAGCCCTACTCGGGAAAGATATAGTTCCGGCCTTTAACAATGTCCGCACTCAAGGCATCATTGAAGAACTCATGAAAGAACCCAAAAACCATCACCTTATACCCTTTATCAGGCGTTTCCTAGCGTCAAGGACATTCAATCTCGTTTGGGACAACTCAGTTAGAGGAAAAGGCACCATGGATGAAGGAACCCTACAAGGAAGTCCTCTCAGCCCCGTTATCTTCCTCATTCATCTTTCTAGAACTTCTTTTCAAGGCCGAGGCTTTATGCAAGGACATCACAATCACTAAGCGACATAGCAGCCGCTACCCTCGGACAGCCTGCCCTCCCCAAATCTATCTCTTCAGCTATGCAGATGATGTCAACCCCCTCGTCATAACCTCCCTCTCCCCAAAGGCACACGGTCTAGTGGTAACAGGAGTTGACCGAGCTTTAGAGCATGCAGCTGAATCAGAACACTTACAATGGGACATGGCTAAAAATACACGCTTAGACTTCGGTCCCTCTCGAAAGCTAGACACATCACTACTTTAGGCATTACCATCGACAATACACTCAACTTCAAACGACACATCGAGGCTCCTACAAAGAAGGCAGAACATACTTTTGCTTTAGCAGTCCTTCAACGCCAGGAAACAGCAATGGAGGAATTTCCCCCCGCAGTCTCACAGCCATGTTAACAGGTCTAATCAGACCAATGTTTCTATGGGATGCTGAGTTATGGTACAAACCAGGCCTCCCCACCACACCAGATCCACGCCTCCACAGACAGGAACAGTTAGAATATCAAGCTCTAAGGAAGATCTGTGGGGCTTACCATGGCAGTTCCCACGAGATACTCGGCCTGATTGCCAACGTCGAACCCCTAACTGACAGGCTCCATGACATTGCAGCATGTTGGGCAGCTCGCGCTGTTCGAACAGGCAACACAGACATCAAGGACATCCTATCCCTCCCCACCACACCTTCCGCTTCCACCATTGACTCCATCACCTCTATGAGAATAGGTGAGCGGTGAGAGCCGTGAGTCCAATGAAGGAGAATACGAGTGTGGAAGAACGGTCGAGAAGCACAGTGAATGAAGCGCAGTGAATGAGCAAATAGCTTCGTATTAAGCAGCTGTGAGATCGCTATCTCCTATCTCAGATCTCCCAGCAACGAGGGAAATACACAGCTATATATACATGAATGCACATGGAGAACGAAGGTTAAGCTACGGACTAAGGACGAAGGTTAAGCTAATAGGTATGAGCTGAATGACATGAGACATTCTAATACCCCTCCTCAGCTCATACCAGCCCCTCCTACGCTGATGTAGATAATCAAGTCAGCCTCATTAAAAAACCTATAAAAAACCATTCGAAAATGGAAAAAAAAAATATGCATAGGTAAAAGAGTACTGAAATTGACAAGCGATTTGTTTTGTATAGTGAGTGGAATTCATGATTTGCCTTGGACGCCTAGGACAATGTTTCTTAGCATAGAGAGTCTCGGACGTGGTAATGCTTTAGTGCATAGATCGGCTAAGTTATCATGAGTTGGAATATGGAGAACAGTAATCTTTCCAGTCTCTACTAAGTCTCGCACATGGTGATATGCGACATCGATGTGTTTGCTTTTATCGCTGATTCGAGGATTGGAGGTCAGATCGATAGTGCCATCATTGTCAGTGCTTAACGCAGCTGGTGCGGAGATTCTGAGCTCTTCCAAGGCAAGCAGTAGCCACACATGGTGCTTGGCGGTTGTAGACAGAGCGACATATTCAGCTTCGACAGTAGATGTAGCTGTACATCGTTGTTTAATAGCACGCCAGCAAATGGTGTTAGTTGCTATTTGGAATATGTAGCCCGTGGTAGATTTTCGGTCAGATCGGTCACCTGCATAATCAGCATCTGAATAGCCAGCCAAGTGTATATGTTCAGAATTGCGCAGGCCTTTGGCATAGCCAGCTAACTTAATGGAGGAACACTTGTTATAAGTAAGCTTTAGGTTGCGAGTTCCCTTAAGGTATCGCAGCACTTGTTTCAGTGCCCCCATATGAGCTGTTGTTGGCTTGGATGCGAACTGGGAAAGGGCCGAGACTGTAAATGCCAGGTCAGGTCTAGTTCCTATGACAAGGTACATAAGAGAGCCAATTATCTGTTGGTATAGGGAAACCTCAGCAAGATTATCTTCTTCATTCACCTTTACCAGCTTATGGTGAGGATTGAGTGGAAGAGTAATCGAGTTGCATGTGTCCATCCCAAATTTCACCAGTAATTGGTCTATATATGCTTGTTGTGATAGGGAAACCGAATTCTGCTGCCATTCTATTTGTATGCCAAGTAGCCAATTTAGAGAACCCATATCACTGAGATCGAATTCACTTTTAAGTGATTCTTGTAGTTCGTGTCTAAATGGACTGGCACCAAATATAGTAATATCATCAACATATATAGCAATAATGATATTATGAGTGCAATGGATTAAGACACAAGGGTCAAAATTTAATTGCTTGTAGCCGAGCGCTCGCTGGTAAGCTTGCTGGTAAGAAGAAGAGCGGCTCTAATAGTCTTAATACGCTTATCGTTTAGCTGTATTTTATATATGGAAGTGCTATCTGTGTAACCAATAAATATCGCACTTTCTGCCCTTGGAAGAAGCTTGCTGCCACTTGGTCTATTTTCCTCGTAGATGTGGGCTAAGCATTGCTGTCCAAATGGTTGCAAGTGTCTTATTGATAGTTTTTCCTTATAACAGACGGTCTTCAAATAAACTGCGGTTGAGCATCTAGCTTCTGTCCATAATGACTTGTCGGAGATATGTAGTTTTTCCTTATAACAGACGGTCTTCAAATAAACTGCGGTTGAAGTCGTCTATGAAGGTGATGTAGTATAAAGAGTTGCCGTAGGATGGTGTAGGCCGTTTTCCGCTTAGATCACTATGAATTAGCTCGAAAGGTCTAGAAGAGCGGACGTTGGAAAGAGCGAATGGCGTTTTATTTGTTGATTTTGAGAGAATATACAGTTGGTCGAGCTTAGCTGTATGCCCTAGTGCTGTATGCCAGTGTATGTATGAATTTGGCAGGTCGGAGGAGCTCATAAGGCCAATATGAGCTTGCGGGTTGCTCACATGGCTTATATGAGTTTGCGAACTGTTGGAGAAATCATAAGGCCAATATGGGCTTGCTGTTGCTCACATGGCTTATATGATTTTGCGGATTTTGGGTAGCCGTTGAAGGAATCATAAGGCCAATATGGGCTTGCGAGTTGCTCACATGGCTTATATGATTTTGCGAACCTGTTGGAGAGATCATAAATGGTAGTTTTTGGAGCCTTCTAACGTAGCCAGGTGTTCGATTTTCACACTTGACTTGAAGTCTCTTGGTGTTGGCATTGGAACTGGAGCTGTTGCTGCAGATGCGAAAAAATCTGGGGGTGGTGGAGGTGGTGGCATTTGAGCTGCTCCGGGCACATGTACTGTGTCCAAAATTTCCTCATCATCATCGTCTTGCAGATGTTGAGAAGGCCGTGCAGGCATTTTGGAGCGAGCACGGGATCTGGAGGGTCCGGCTTCAGAAGTCATTTTGGTGTTACTCGTATGAGGCTCAGAGCGCGTGATCCGGGCTCATAACCTATGAGAATAGGTGAGCGGTGAGAGCCGTGAGTCCAATGAAGGAGAATACGAGTGTGGAAGAACGGTCGAGAAGCACAGTGAATGAAGCGCAGTGAATGAGCAAATAGCTTCGTATTAAGCAGCTGTGAGATCGCTATCTCCTATCTCAGATCTCCCAGCAACGAGGGAAATACACAGCTATATATACATGAATGCACATGGAGAACGAAGGTTAAGCTAATAGGTATGAGCTGAATGACATGAGACATTCTAATAACCTCCGCCTTTCTCATCGCTACACCCACCTCTCCCACTCCAGGCACCCTACATCCCCTCGGTTTCGGAAATTCAAGCTCTCTGCAGAAATGCGGGCTCATATCACGGGTCCTATACTAGCCCTCCAACATACTTTCCAAAGACAACATTAGATGGGCTATCAAGCTAGGTCAAATCGCAGAAGAGGGATGGAGACCTTGCTACACCGATGGCACAGGGAGGAGAGGACACCATGCTTCGGCATTCTACTCAGAAGACAAGCGAGGGAACGCCCCACTCTCAGGCTATTCTTACCTTGGGACAGAATCCACAGTAGCAGATGCGGAGCGCCAGGCTCTGGTCCTCGCGCTACAAGCCCATAAAGAGACTCCCCTAATCCACCTCCTCTCCGACTCTTTTTCTGCTATTTCTTCCGTAGTCAATCTTTCCCTTGGTACCTAGCCAGCTATAAACGGGATAGAGTCGGATATCGTTACACTCTTAGCTGAACGCGATAGCAAGCATTATGACACAGCCATCTCCTGGCTGCGCTCTCACATCGGCATCAGAGGAAATGAGGAAGCTGACAAGCTAGCTGCCTTTGCCTCGGCTCTAGGACAGGTCAGTGGACAGGACTCGCTCGTCACAGAAGAAGGCATCAGACAACTATCCAAAGCCAGAAGGGCAGAAGCACGCATCCGCCCGGCTTTGGAACTCGGAGATCGGAATGGGGCCGCCACGCCCTGTCCGCCTATACATGGATCAGAACAGACAAAGGGCCTCAGAAGTCATGGCTCTTCCGTCTGGGCAAGTCCACCTCGAGCGAATGCCCCTGCGGACACCGTACACAGAATGGGCGGCACCTCGTCTTCGATTGCCCTCGCTTCCACGATCAAAGACAAGCATTAGGCAGTATAAAGGACTGGGAGGATCTCGACCGCCCTATATGGATTCAAGAGGAGGACGCAGAGGACTGGGACGCAGTAGAAGCCCTCTTCAGCTTCCTCTACAGAGAGATGACTGGAAGAGGCCGTGGGGCTTAGAATATCCATTCACGCTAGGATGGGCTGGCCTTTGTTGGCTGGTAGCACACCAATCTATAAGGACGGGTACCTTAGTCGAGTTCATAGGAGCCTGGAGGACATTAGTTTTACGGGCCTTGCTTTTTTGATATTCCTTTTGCTTGGCATCACACTTCTTGTACACGATTCTCCTTACACTACTTAAGCAAGCCCCAGTCAGGCCTTCCGGGGTCATCTAGCTACTCGCCGGTTAATGACAGCACGGGGGCTTCGCTTCTCTCACACTTTCTCTACATTGAATTCATTTCTCGGTTTATATGTATTCTACTTCCCCGCGCGCTGGACCTTGCAGATTAACTTGCCTTGTCCTGAATCCACCCGGGTTTCCGGGTGGCTCCTCATGTTCCCATTACTGGGACCGAATAGGAGTAAAAGGTATTTAAAAAAATTAAAAAAAAAATGATCCTCCAGTTCCGCTTCCAAGTCCACTTCCAAATCTAATTGGGACTGTGCATCTTAGTCAATAGGAGTATTCAAGCAACTATGTATATGATTAAGTAGATAATAGCAGCTGCTACTGTGCGAATTACATTTAATACAGCCGCATCATCGAAGTTTAGCATTTCCCCTTGCACTTGCAGGAATTCTGACATAAATTGTAAGCCTAGATGGGAAATTACTTGAGAATGTGAAGATATACTTCAGGATATAAACTAAATGCAGTATGACCAGCAGCGTCACGAAGTGTACAGTAAAAATATATTTCTAGACCCAAGCTTCTCCTCGAGTTCATTGATACTCAATCGACCCCGAGGACAACTAATAGCCTAGTTGTATATGTTTAACAAAGCTCTATTTAGGTTTATTTTAATTCAAGTACGTAATATACTAAATGCAGGAATTAAATGAATTGCCCGTGAGCGGTCCAGACCATATATTGGACATACCCCACCTAGACCCGGTGATATGCTTGTAATGAGGTTCATCTGCAATAATATTCGATACCCAAAAACGCAAAATGGAGTTGCCTCAGTTGAAGCGGTGGAGGCCCAGGCTTTACCTTTAATCTTTTTTTATTTTTTTAAATATATTCATTACTCCTATTCGATCCCAGTGAGGGGACCATGAGGAGGCACCCGGATTCCCGGGTGGATTCAGGACAGGGCAAGTTAATCAGCCAGGTCCAGCGCACGGAAAGCAGTAACCCACCCAACCCCTCACGTAGACTATAGCCAACGGCACTTGCGAACCGAACTATCACTGGTCAGTTGCTCGGGTGGGCTTGCGCCATGGCCCTTTACTACACATGTATCTATCTTTTGCTTTCTGCGCGCCGGACCTGGCAGATTAACTTGCCTCGTCCTGAATCCACCTGGGTTTCCTGGTGGCTCTTCATGGTCCCCTTACTGGGACCGAATAAGAGTAACAAGTATTTAAAAAAAAAAAAAAAAAGATGTGCTTGCGCCATGATATCGCCAAGTAAATGAGCCACAACAGTCCGCCCATGCACCGCCGCAGCCACACTAACACCAGCCGCCAGTACTGTTCTACGCTATTGTTTATATCAGTTCCTGGGCCACCAACAAACACCAACCCTCGACTCCACATCACCAGCATTTACGCAAACACCTCGTATGGCTTACCCTAGAGCACCCTCTCCCTCCGTTCTTGACCTGCACGCCCAACTTCGTTCAAAACTCGCCCTCGATGTACTGGCCCTAGATCCTAGTGACACTGAACAGGCCTTTGCAGCGGCCCTGGATGCCATCGCAGGTCCATCTAAAAACCACACAGCCATAGCTCATTTGCTCATTTTTTTTCACAGCATTGTGACCACTAATATTGATCTCAGTAGCAGGCTTCCAAACCTATCCTACGAAATCTTGACCAATCTGAACGATATTAACGGCCAGATCATACATGCATGGGCGACGGTCCTTTGCCTAGACGGTCCTCAGCTCTCTACCGATACAGTGTTGTTGGCTGTCAGCAATCTCCTCTCTGCCGCTACTCCCCGAGTTCAGGAAACACAAAAGCCACAGGAAGCTACGAGTCGTAACACATTATTAAATACCCCGAAGATACCAGTCACGCCCAGCACGCAGCAAGCGACAAACACTTTATTTACGATTCCCAAGATACCAGTCACGCCCAGCAAGCGTCCTCTTATAGTCGAGGACGACACACCTGTCCATGCAAACTCTGCTCTGCCATATTCCGCCCTGGCCCAGACACGTGCTCATGTCGATCCATTCCTACGTGCGGAGCTACGCGGCACGATCCTAAAGGATGTCAAAGGCTTCTATAAGTTCTTCCCCGGAATTACAGAGCAACAGTGGACTTGTGCGGTCAATTGCCCAGCATCATGTGACTGTATTTCTCCTCAATCTAGTAACCTCCCTCATTCTAGTGACCCTCCGTTCGCTATTCCGAATTTTCCAACCGAGATCACTGAGCGCTCTGTCCTCCAATGGTTCGAGTACTTCAACAAACAAGACCATTCCAGAACATTCTATACCTCCTACAATCGTCCCTTAGCAGAGTCACTCAGCGCCTCAAATCGACAATGTGACCTCTTCCTGGCACCTACTTGCACAAAATTCGGAACTTCCGAGGCTGCTCCTGCAGCAGGGCACACCTGGCCTTCTGTGTTGGTTCCTGTGGAGTTAAAAGCTGCTCCAGCCAAAGACGCGGCTGCGGACACTACTGTCCAGCTGGCAAGCTATGTGCGAGAAGTCTTCGGTGCACAGTACACCCGCAGGTTTGTACACGCATTTACCATCTGTGGGAGCCTTGTTAGGTACCACCTATTCGACCGTGCGGGAGGGTCTATCTCGGAACAAATAAACATCAGGAAGAACCGTCGAACAGAGGAGTTATTCATCAGAATACTTCAAGCGTATCTATCTATGGACCCCACGCAGTTGGGATTTGATGAGAATTATGAATATGTTTGGGCGAACAATACCATATCATCCATGCCTTCCCCTGAGGCCCCCATGCCACAATTTTTCAAGTTTGGCGGAAGAAGATTCCAGCTCCTAAAGAATGTATTCCATCGATCAGTGATTGTGTCCCGAGGTACGACAGTTTGGGAGGCAGTGGATTTGGGTTCGGGAGAGGCATGTGTTATTAAGGATTCATGGCGGGCGAGCTGGAGAACCGCCGAAGGGGATTTACTCGCACTGGCGCATAACAAAGGAGTTTTTGCCCTGTCTACTCCAATTGTTCATGGAGATGTTATGGTACAATCAGGAGGACGGGCAGTAGTAGATACAATTGACCATATCAGGATGGGTCTCCGCTATGATGATGCCAGAAGGGTGGTAATCAAGTTCAAACCGGAGGATGATCTGTACTCAGTGGGCACTTCACTTCCAGTCATTCAGGTAAGCATAGGACCTAGTCAGAAGCGGAGCTTAATAGCAACCGAGAAATCGATGATGCGGGAAGGGACGCGGAAACGTTCTTTACAGGCAACCATAGCAGAGGAGAATGCCAGCGAGGTCCGGCAGAGCAAGGTTAGGAGAGTAGAGAATACTGAGAGTACTCGGAGTCAAGGTTCCAGAGCAAAAGGTGTTGCGGCCTATAGGCGCACAGGAAGAAGTCAAGCACACTTATCTGTGACTATCACCAAAACTCTTCAGAGTATCTCTAGGCAGAAAGCCAATAGAAGCAATGATATGTCTAGCAACACAGCCACCACCAGTGCACCTCCTAAGCAAAAAGATAGCTGCTCTTCAGTCAAAGATCTAATGGTTGTCACAGGAAATCCTGAGCTCGACTGGACTCTAAACGCCCCATCAGGTGTAACCGAAACCTCACCGACCCCGCGAGAATCTGCAGACCATAGTTCGGTTGTTGACTCAAAGACGGTGTTCATGGATATGATACACTCGGTAATTGTTTCCCATGGAGTTGGAGAAGACATTCAGAATTTCACATCTGTAAAGGACTTAATCAAGGGCATGAGGGATGCAATTAAATGTTAGTATATGATTCTAGATTGGGATGAGATCCCTAGCTAAGTTCTGTAACTTATAGGCCATAAATCCCTGTTCGAGTCCGCCGGGATCCTGCACCGGGATGTTTCCCCTGGCAATATTATGCTCTCCAAACACAGAAGCAGGAACATTAAATCTGGAAGTGGTATCGTGTCTTCCGAAGCACCACATGGCTTTCTCATTGATCTCGATCTAGCCAAATATGTTGGTCCCATACAAGCTACTGCTGACAGTACCCCGAAATCTATACGCAGGCGGACAGGCACAATGCTTTTCATGGCAATTGAGATCCTCCAAGGTACCTGCTTGCGCCATAGTTGGCGACATGACCTAGAATCATTCTTCTATGTTTTCATCTGGTTATGTGTCACACGGGATGACGGTTACCCAGATGCGAGGAAGACGTTTGAGAAACAATGGGGGGGTGGCAGTGCTGTACTTATAAAGAAACTGCAGGCCACCCAACAGATAGAATACGAGGAAATGATGGACTGGATTCCGGAGAGTCTAAAGGGTGGGGCAGTTGAGAGGGTCGTGTGGAGTTGGAGGGAAATTCTATTTCCCACTGATGTAAAAAGTAGGAGGACCATGATGGGGGAGGAGGGCAGGGATAGGAAGGCGGTGTACAATGACATGCTTCTTGTGCTAGAGAAGGAGTTGCAATGAATTGCAATATGGAAGATGTTAGGTTCTTGGGAAACACCAGGGTTGTTCGGTTTATGCTCATGTTGTGATTAGCTATGTTTTTACTTTGCGATAGCACGATGTTGGTACCAATGGGCTTGGTTAATTAGCATGGGGTGTGACATATGTTTACTTGTGTTGATCCAATTGTTAAAGAGGTCTTCTTTGTTTGTACAATCTCGTGTGCCAGTAGGAGGTCTACCTAGTTCGAGGTCTTCTTGCACAAGGAAACAATTTCTGTGGACTCATCAATATGGTAGTCACGAGACCAACGGACTAAGTAACGAGGTGCTTTCCTTCTTCTGTTTCCTCCCAAGCTAAACTAGTTATAGCATAAAATAGATTGGACCTTCATTCACAACCACAAGCACGGGCTCTCCAACATACGGTATTCGAGGCCGTAACTCCGCGACTTGACTGCAAAACAATATCAATAGATAGGAGCTCGACAAGCTCGACTTCATACTACAAACTTACACCAAGCACCCTCTTATCTAGTCTGATCCGGACTACCGCTTATTATATGTACTTTTTCCCTGCCTTTACATCCCTAAATTCTCACGATATCCTACGATTCTTCTCAACTGCACTGTATCGACTTCTTGCTAAGTCAACTCTATCTCTCGCTCAGCAGTGCAAGCAGCCAATATGTACGTGGAAAGATAACTCCCATACCTTCCGGCGCCCCAATTACACCATGCGGTCACATTCCACTCGTGCCCTCATAGCCATTTTTTTTTTTTTAATACTTGTTACTCCTATGCGGCCCCATTAGGGGCTATGAGGAGCCACCTAGTTACCACATAGCTGCATACTTAGCTGCATACATGCATACGTGCATAGCGTAGATAGATAGCTTAGTCAGGTATGTCGAGCTTGGCAATGCCAGGCGACATAGACTTAGTCTCAGACATAGACTTAGAGAATACATGCTCATTTTTTTTTTTTTTTTTAAATACTCATTACTCCTATTCAATCCCAGTAAGGGGACTATGAGGAGCCACCCGGAAACCCGGGTGGATTCAGGACAAGGCAAGTTAATCTGCCAGGTCCGCCGCGCGCAGAAAGCAAAAGCAGAAGACTAAATACAAACATTGTGTAAATCAAAACTGCGTAAATCAGATACATGCGTAACTAATACATGCTCATTTACTAGTCTGGTTGCACGACCCTCCTCAAACATCATATCATCCTACAGTTGGTGCATCGATCGAGAAGATCCGTAGCTGTGAGGTTGGTAAGCATCACGAGGCCCGCCCTATCATCCTGGATTCTACAAACCCTATAAAGGAATTGCAGTCGTCGTTAGACGGTCCTGCTTGGTCTGTGAAAGGTGAGGGACGAAGGAAAAGGCAAGTCTCAAAAGGTTTCTCAGTGGAAGAGGGATCTGAAGAAGGTGAAGGTACATGGTTAGGAGTGAGGAAAGGTAAGCCAATCCCACCCTCTGTGGAAGAACGGGTTGTTTTAGCACCCGCAAGCAGAGTGCTCTTTACATCCCAGGAAGGTGAGGGGATAGCCAGTGAGGCAGACCCTGAGCAAACCCTGAGACCCAGAGGACGTCTCCAATCAGCGAGATCTGTTGCCTCTACCCTATCTTTTGGTTTTCTGGAAGATTTCTTCCTACTCCTTCAGGTATACACGCGGTCGAAACACACCGACAACCACCTTGACAGGACGAGTGCTTGGTCGGATCTCAACAACCAGAGCACCTACAGACAAGGGTATAGCACCACGAGATAGCCCTCGCTGCCCACATCAAGAATATCTACACAGACCTCGAGGGAACAACTATCGCGACCCTTTCCCCCTCGAAAGCTTTTTCCCCCCTTCCTCGTTCTTCTTCTCACCGAAATCTAACTCTCACGGGCATTGGTCCACGTTTCCGCGAGAGCACCCGCACCAACAGAGCCGGCCAATACGACCAAAGATAACTCCCACACCACCAAGCAGCCAATAACGATGCCAGGAAAGGGAAAGAGAAAGGACAACCCCGGAAAGCGGGATCGAGTACAGCCACCACTCAAGGCTCGGGTGCCAGTCATTGGACACCCACAGCCACCTCACCGACAGGCACATCCACAGTCGGCAAGAGCCACTACTCCCGCCCAGCCACATCAGTCACCTTTCCCCCACCGTGGCTGAATATAGCGAGACCGACTCCAGCGATGACGAGGAGTCGACAACAGGAAAAAGCGACACCGATGAGTCAACTGCAAAAGGGGCAAAAACCAAGTACACGCCAGTTAATTTTTTTGCCCTACATATTTGGCGTAGATATGAACTCACAAAGGACGTGGGGGGCACATATAAAGCAATGTGGTGCTTAAGAGAACTCATGACGTTTATAGGCACTGATGAGGAGATCTTTGATGAGAGGGCGTTTCGAGAGGGCGCTGATCACATTGCCGGAAATTTAAAAGTAACCGGCGCAGCATGGGCTAACGATTTCTCAGCTATTCCACCCACCACCAGTCCCGCATTATCACCACCGCCAATCTCAGTAACGGATACAGACTGTACCTCCGACCCCGGCACAGAAGCCGATGACCAACAGCGTATCCACCAATACGGATCACCCAGTACCCACATACGCAGAGGCAGCGACTGGCCAGAAACAATCGGTCAAACCACAAAAGGGCAAAGGCAAAGGCAAAGAGTCGGCAGGGGCCTCATCTCCACCCCCCCCCCCAGCCTATAGGAAAGTGACGCCACCCCCGAACCCATCTCCCAACCTCAGAAAGACAACACAGGCTCGACTGCCCCAACCAAGTACAAACCCGGTCTGATGCGCAGATGGATCGAGGATGATAATAAGAATGCCCAAATCAAGGGGATTCGGTGGTTGTTGCTAGAAGGGAGAAGGGTCGGTAAGGTGGCGTCGTCACTAGTGATCTACTTGGCGGAAGAAATCAACCTCAAGGACGGACTCCGCATGGGCAAAAGACTCTTCCGGACCACAGCCTACAACTGGGATGCGTGATGGGACACATTTTGGGCGGGACTTCTTCCTCTTCTACTGGTGAGGGGTTATTATGGGATAATTTTGTTCTACAAGCGCGGGGTTCTAATTTTCTTCTACCTGCGAGTGGTTTGTTAGGGTCGAGGTTATACTTGCGAGGGGTCTTGTTTATGGGGTTTCTACTGGCGAGCGGTTTCTAATTTTCTCTTTCTCACCTGCGCGGGGTTTTTCACATTCACAGGCCGTAAGGCACTCTTTTATTCTTCGGGGCTCCAGTCAGGGCCCTCGGGCTCATCCGGCACTGCCGGTTAATGACAGCATGGGAGTATCCCATTCATGAGTCTCCTTTTGTTTTTTGTACTTATCAGTTTGCGTGGGTCTGGCAGATTAACTTGCCTCTCCCTTGAATCCACCGGGTTTCCGCGTGCTCCTCACAGCCCCCCTAACGGGGCTGCATAGGAGTATTGAGTATTTTCAAAAAAAAAAAAAAAAAAAAAACATGAGATATATATATATATATATCATATTCTGGGCAGTCTGCCCATGCACCGCCGCAGTATGTAGGTAGCCACACTAACACCAGCCGAACAGGAGTAATGAGTAAAAAAAAAAAAAAAAAAAAAAAAAAGCTCAAAATGTTCGATGGCAATCCAGCCGAACTCGACAGTTTTGACAACGCAATCAGGCAATGGTGTATTGGGGCCGGTATGCCCCTATACCATGGCGGCAATGTCGTCGGGGGCCCAGAATCCGAATATGAATACGTCAGTCGAGATCATCCTGAAGGGCTAAGCAACTACATACTGGGCAAACGTATGGTGGCAGTAATCTCCTCGAGGTTTGAGAAGACAGCCCTGAAGTGGTGGGAGGACTACCGTACGATTCGATTGAGGCAAATCCATACCCCAATTGTTGGAGGAAGAATGAGGAGATGAGAAGCCCTCCTACGGACGGAGTTCCAGTGGGAGTGGTAGAGGTGTCGCTGAGAGATCTGTTGAAGAAGCAGTTCAGTGCGGATGTTGTTGCGAGAGAAGCAGAGCTGGAATTGGAACGTTTCTTGTGGAAGCCATTCGAACATAATGGCATGAATGTCACGGTGGTTCGGGGACATATAGTGCGTTTGATGAAGAGAGCAGGAAAGACAGCTTCATTTCAGAGGATTCGTTGCATTCGCAATTGCCTACCCCAGAGATTTCGAAATAAGGTAGCAATGGCAGCAACAGAAGAGAAGCTCTGGAAGAGGATAGCAGAGGCCTATGTCACAATGGAGGTTGACAAGGTGGATAGGAAGGATGTTTGTAGCGGTTGCGGCAAGAATGGCCATACTATAGACGTTTGCAGGAAGAACTCAGCAAATGCAAGGACCACAGCCCCAACGACAGCAGTGAATCCACCAGCGAATTCATCATATCCAGCTAATCCTTCAGAACGACTTCCGCTTTGCCCGATATGCAAGCGTGGGCGGCATGAAGCCAAAAATTGCTATTCAGTAGTTGGCAGGCCTGGGTAAGCCAAAGCGAATACCCCAACTACAACAACTAAGCCTACGTAACAAGCAACGACGGCAACCACTGCTAATCAAGCAGGTGAGAAGAAGGAATTAAGGCAAGCTACACTGACTGAGTTCGTATCACAGCAGAAGTCTTGTTATCAATGTGGCGAGAAAGGGCATATAGCTCGGTTCTGTCCCAAGGCAGCTAAGGCATCAGTTCCTGCTACCTTTGTGGCTCCAGAAGATAGGAACAAGAAAATGTGCTTCTACAATATACCCACAATTGGTTTGCAAGATTTTAGAGAGCCTGGAAGAGGCATGTTTTCGGATATAGATGAGAAATCGGTGATTTCAGACGAAGTTAAAGCTCCTATATCCTTACCTCTATATCAAGCGCTTTCCCAGACGTATACGGAAAGAGAGGTTTTCGAGGTGGATAAGATACCCGACGAGCTAGTGGGAGAAGCTGAAGGTTGCTTATGGTCTATGAGCTCTACTGCGAAAGGCCAAAGCCTTTTGACAGTTTGGGACACAGGAGCGGTTGTGGCAGTTGTTCCAATGAGTACCGTTATTCAAACTGGCACGGAATGGCTAAATACCACAGATATCGACTTCATACTGGCAGACGGCGTAAGTTCTGCACCGGTTGGCATGCCCCTCGTTTTATCTTTAAGCTGGGAGAGATCTTCTTTGCACTCGTATATATAGTGGAGACAGCTAATTACCAGCTGCTATTGGGTACCTCCTTCATGTATAGGGTTGGAGCGGCTTTATTCCCTAGATGGCAGAGGGTGCTGGTCACAATTCCAGTGAGATTGTCAATTCACGCTGTTTGCGAGGCTATTACGGCTGGAAGCTCGCCCCGCTTGCAGGAAGAGAAGGTTGATGTGGATGCGGAGTTTGAGTTGCAGGACATTAAGGAAATTAGGGGGAAGAAGCCTCTAATGACCATGGAATCGACTATTAGCTCGACAGCGGCTCGAAAATCACTCCCCTTATTGTCGATCTCTACAACGCCAGAGCAGCATATTTGCTAGGCAAGAAAGACCTAGTGCCGGAAGTAGAAGAAGAAAGCAAGGTTGAAGATTTAGTAGAAAAGAAGGTTGATACGGAGGTAGAAGAAGAAAGCAAGGTTGAAGATCTAGTAGCGGAGAGAAAGGTTGATATAGGGGTAGATAAAGCAAAAGCAGTGTTAACGGAGAAATTCGATTATAAGGCACTCAGGGATTCATTTCGGCTGTTATTGGCAAGATGCTTGCCTTATGGCTGGAAGCTCAAGCCTAAGAAGACCCTATTTGGCTTTGAAGAGAGAGTCCGTGGGAATGGCTTGGTCTGAGAATGAAGCGTTGACTTTGCCGGAGATTGTCTTTGGGACTGTTTTAGGTAGAAAGGTTGAGGAGGTTAAGGAAAGGCGGATTTCGTCTCCTGTTCTAGGGTTTTCCCCTGTTTATTTCCTTAATATCTCGGAGAAGTGCGTCTTGCAGGTTGAGTTGGAAGAAGAAGGATTGGTTGAGGTTGAAGGAATGGCAATGGTGCAGGTGCCTCAGAGGTCGGAAAAGATAGCAGACTGGGTTGAAGAAGCGAGGTTGGGAATAGGAGTGCTAAGCCTCTATATGTCCCTTGAAACTGAGCTTGTTGTCGATGATAATGTTCAGTGTAGTTATGTGTCCTAATTTTCGAGAGAGTCTAAAATCTAACTGGGAGTTCTTAGTCTTGTCCCATTATAGGTTATCTGATTTTACTGCTTTTTCTAATATTCTGTCTACTTCTGAAACTACCCTGTTGTATGCTTTGTATAAAGAGATGTCAGAATGAGGAGGTTGATATTATCTGCATAGCTGAAGAGATATATTTAGACTTCTGGGGCTTTAAGAGGAGTAAGACAGCTACTGTGTCTCACTGTGTTTGTAATCTCTTTGCATAAAGTATCAGCTTTGCAGAGGGTTCTAGATAGATAGATCAGATAGATGACTGGACTAAGGAGGCTTCTCTGTAGTATTCCTTTATCTATGATATCTCGGCCTCTAACTATATTATCCTAAACGAGGTGAAAGGATCATAGTACTAAGAACCTTATAACAAAGGGTATGAGGTTACTGGTTTCCTTCCTCTTCTCAAGTTCTTTGATAACACTTTCTATGTATACATTATTGAAGGCTGAAACTATATCGTTCTCGAGAAGGATAGCCTGGCATCCTGCTTTTATACTTCTTTGAATTAGGCTTGTCATGATCATTATACTATCCATGGCCGACCTATTCTTTTTAGATCCATATTGTAGATTATAAAAGGGAAAAGAGGATTGGAGTGAGTCTGCGATGACCTTCATCAGTAAAAAAAAAGTTTGCGTCAGGTGCTTCGGAAGCACCTGAAGCCCTATAGCAAAACTCGCGATTCTGACGCCAACTATAGCCACGCACTCCATCTGGACGCAAATCATTTGCTTTATATTTCCTGACGCACAACTAACTTATAATTCTTACTCTGCGCAACTGATTTGAATCCATATTTCCTGACTCGCACCTTTTTTATGATACTTACTCTACGCAACTACTTTGTATCCTTATTTCCTGACTCGCACCTTTTTTATGATACTTACTCTACGCAACTACTTTGTATCCTTATTTCCTGACTCGCACCTTTTTCATGATACTTACTCTACGCAACTGATTTGAATCCATATTTGCTGACTCGCACCTATTTTATTATGCTTACCTTGTTCTTCCTATATCTCATCTATCACTATTTGACACAAACCGTCGCCTAGTACAGGCGCGGCTGCACTATCGCGCTTAATACCTGCATTCTATGCATTTCAAAAAAGTAATTCATTCTGGTGATATCTCTAAATCTAGCTAGCTTAACACCCGGCAAACCAAAATAACTCTGATCCAATTGTCCAAATAAGCCCGGAATCCAACCCTAGATATCAGCGTGCAAATTAGCCTAGAATCCACCGTTCAAATAAACCTAGATATCAGCGTGCAAATAGCCTGGAATCTACCGTGCAAATCGACCTACATATTGACGTGCAAATTAGCCTAGAATACACCGTTCAAATAGACCTAGATATCAGCGTGCAAATAAGCCTGGAATCCACCGTGCAAATCGACCTGATATTCGCGAGCAAATTAGCCTACAATACGCCGTTCAAATAGACCTAGATATCAGCGTGCAAATGAGCCTGGAATCCACCGTGCAAATCGACCTAGATATTCGCCTGCAAATCTGGCTGCCCTAGATATCAGCGTGCAAATGAGCCTGGAATCCACCGTGCAAATCGACCTAGATATCAGCGTGCAAATGAGCCTGGAATCCACCGTGCTAATCGACCTAGATATTCGCGAGCAAATTAGCCTGGCCTAGATATCAGCGTGCAAATGAGCCTGGAATCCAATGTTCAAATCGACCTAGATATCAGCGTGCAAATGAGCCTGGAATCCACCGTGCAAATCGACCTACATATTCACGTGCAAATGAGCCTGGAATCCACCGTGCAAATCGACCTAGATATTCGCGTGCAAATCAACTTAGCCTAGATATCTGCCTGCAAATGACCTAGATATTCAATCGTTCAATAGACTGGAATGATGAATCCACCGTTCAAATAGACCTAGATATCAGCGTGCAAATGAGCCTGGAATCCACCGTGCAAATCGACCTAGATATTCACGAGGAAATTAGCCTGGCCTAGATATAAGCGTGCAAATGAGCCTGGAATCCACTGTGCAAATCGACCTAGATATTCACGAGCAAATCAGCCTGGCCTAGATATAAGCCTGCAAATGAGCCTGGAATCCACCATGCAAATAGACCTAGATATCAGCGTGCAAATGAGCCTGGAATCCACCGTGCTAATCTACCTAGATATTCGCGTGCAAATCTGCCTGGCCTAGATATCTGCCTGCGAATTAGCCTGGAATCCACCGTTCAAATAGACCTAGATATCAGCGTGCAAATGAGCCTGGAATCCACCGTGCTAATCGACCTAGATATTCGCGTGCAAATCAGCCTGGCCTAGATATCTGCCTGCAAATTAGCCTGGAATCCACCGTTCAAATATACCTAGATATTAGCGTGCAAATGAGCCTGGAATCCACCGTGCAAATCGACCTAGATATTCGT
>ML121546.1:767227-777814 GCA_003788615.2 Terfezia boudieri ATCC MYA-4762
ATTTGCTCGTGAAAGCCTAGCCTCACATATCTACGGTGGACTCTAGGCAAATTAGCATGCTGATATCCACCATCAAGATCATTCGCATGCTGAAATCTAGGCCAGGCTGATTCTCACGCTAATATCTAGCGTCCAAATGCACCCTGGAATCCACCGCGCAAATCCACGCTAGATATCTACGCCAGGCAAATCAGCATGGCCTAGATATCTACCTGCAAATTAGCACGGTGGAATCCACCGCTCAAATACACGCTAGATATCTAGCGTCCAAATGAACGCTGGAATCCAGGCTCCTGTGCAAATCGAATACCTAGATCGATTCGCATGGTAGATTCCAAGCTCATTGCACGCTAATATCTAGGCCTATTTGAACGGTGGATTCCAGGCTAATGTGCAAACAGATACCTAGGCCAGGCAGATTTGCACGCGAAAATCTAGGTCGATTAGTACGGTGGATTCCAGGCTAATTTGCACGCTGATATCTAGGTCTAATTTGAACAGTGGATACCAGGCTAATTTGCAGGCAGATATCTAGGCCAGGCTGATTTGCACGCGAATATCTAGGTCGATTAGCACGGTGGATTCCAGGCTCATTTGCACGCTGATATCTAGGCCAGTATTCTGGTAGAGTTCTAGGCGATTTGCACGCGAATATCTAGGTCGATTAGCACGGTGGATTCCAGGCTCATTTGCACGCTGATATCTAGGTCTATTTGCAACTAGATTCGCAGGCTCATTTACACGCTGATATCTAGGTCTATTTGAACGGTGGATTCCAGGCTAATTTGCACGCTGATATCTAGGCCAGGCTGATTTGCACGCGAATATCTAGGTCGATTAGCACGGTGGATTCCAGGCTCATTTGCACGCTGATATCTAGGCCAGGCAGATTTGCACGCGAATATCTAGGTCGATTTGCACGGTAGATTCCAGGCTCATTTGCACGCTAATATCTAGGTCTATTTGAACGGTGGATTCCAGGCTAATTTGCAGGCAGATATCTAGGCCAGGCTGATTTGCACGCGAATATCTAGGTCGATTAGCACGGTGGATTCCAGGCTCATTTGCACGCTGATATCTAGGGTTGGATTCCGGGCTTATTTGGACAATTGGATCAGAGTTATTTTGGTTTGCCGGGTGTTAAGCTAGCTAGATTTAGAGATATCATCAGATTCATGGAATTGATGCATTCGCGGCCTCTCTAAATATATATGAATTCATACATTCGTGCCCTCTCTAAATATGTATGAATTCATGGAATTCATGCATTCGCGCCCTCTCTAATTATGTATGAATTCATAGAATTCATGCATTCGAGGGCTCTCTATGTATATATATATTAATTCATACATTCGCGCCCTCTTTAAATACGTATGAATTCATTCATGCGCAGCCTAGAGTCTAAAATATATGAATTCACAGGAAGCACGGGACGCAGCTTGGCTCATATGAAGCATGGGACGCAACCTGGCTGACAGGAAGCTCCGGACGCAGAAAAATACCACCACCTAAGTGATAGGAAGCCATATGACGCACATGAAGATGTCGCGCTTCCTGACGCAAATTTTTTTTTGCTGATGTTCTCCCTTAGTTTGCTGATACAGTTGAGGAGTACGATGGGTCTCCAACCTTTGACTAGACTATAATCTTTCTGTAGCTTAGGTATCATGATACAAGTGAGTTCGCACTATGAGTCTGGGACAGAGATGCCTTCTAGACATTTAGCTATATTGTTCGGTATACATTAGCCTAGATAGGAGTCCTTGTGTAGCTTGAGGAGCTGGTATGAGATTCTGTCTAGGCCTAGTGCTGAGTTGTTCTTTCTCTTTGAGAGAGCCTTATATATCAATTAGATATTTTCTACTCTTACCTCTTGGTACTCTATTAAACTACAAGAAGTTGTTAATAGGGAGGGGGAAGAGGAAGGATGTCTAATGAAGTTGTATAATAGGAAGACTTTGTACTTGTCTATATCTGAGCTCCAAATATTACTATCCTGATCTTTGATGTCCTTGCATATAGTAGCAGTTTGAAAGGGGTCTTTGATAATATAAACCATGTCCTACGGGTGGCAGTTGCCTTGTTCTTTGAGAAACTTTGCCTAGCATGTTTTCTTTTTCCTTCGAACTAACTTCTTTAGGGTCTTGGACTCTACTTAATACTATTCTGCTATGGCATAGCATGTTATATACAACTAGGCTAAAGGTTCTTCATCCTACTACTTTTGGCTGCAGGTAGATATCAGAAATGATTTATATGGTATCTGAACGCTACTATGGATACGTCCAGACAATATGGTTATACTAAGGCCTCCCATGGTATCTACTGGCATCTCAAGTTATGCAATATCTCCCATGGCGTCCACTGGCATCCAAAGATATGCAATGTCTTCTGTGGCCTCTGGAAGACCTTGCTTCAGCCTATGGCATTCAAAAGACCTCTGTTGCCCTTTTAGCATTTGGACGACACCTCTTCAGCTTCTGGTGTTCAGACAATACCCCTTCAACCTATGGCATCTGGATGACTACCCTTTAGCTATGGTGTCCAGGAGACCTCCCTTCAACCTATGGCGTCTGGATGACCTCCTTCAGCCTATAGCATCTGGATCCTAGTTCATGCCTCTGCTGTCTCTCAGACATCATATTGTACCTTTCTACAATACTGGCCCTACCCATTCTAGGTTCCCTGAATCTCAACCCATGCTATAGTTATGTAGTAGTAAAGAGATGTGTACTTGATAACAAAAAGAATGAATGTCAATTGTATTTCGAAATATTTATGTACATTAAAGCTACTTCAGCACAGGCCATATGATTATGAACTGAACTCTCGACTATAGTCTTGATGTCATCCACTAGCCAACTTATTCTGAATTGCCTGTACCAAGAGTATACTCACTGACTATAATTCACAAACCACTACCACTATTTGCCTAGCTACTAACAACTAACCCATCGATTCTGAGAATCCAGTTTATTGTTCTCGATACTGGAGCTGTATATCAGAGCCATGAAAGTGCAGGTATCAGAGACATTAGAGCTATAGGAGTAAAGGCATTGGAACCATGGGAGTAGAGGCATTGGAGGTATCCGAGCCATAGAAGTGGAGGCATCAGAGGCATCGGAGCTATAGGAGTGGATGCATTAGAATACTATGGAAGTCAATGCATCAGAACTATAGGAGTGGAGATATCAAAGTCATGTAAGTGGAGATGTTGGAAGCATTAAAGTGGCAATATTCGAGTTATCACTGCATCTATACTACTGTAGAACCCTGTAACACAGGTTAGTTATGCATGCAGTTATCGGAGGTCTGGCAATCATCTCATCTCAAAGAACTGAACTTGGTTGCTTAGTTGCTTCTAATATCCTATGTTATATGTTAGTTACATGTGCTTATATCAGAGGTCTAGTAATGTACTCACCTAAACAAACTGAACTTGCTTGATCGGTTCCTTATAGTATTCTGTGAGATAGATTAGTTACACATACTTATATCGGATGTCTAGCAATACTCTCATCTAAATGAACTGAACTTGCTTGGTTAGTTCACCCAGATTCTATAAGATAGGTTAATTACGTGTACTCATATTGGGGGTTTAGTAATCCTCTTACCTAGCAACTAGTTCATGAGTTTCATTGCCTTGTGTTGTAGTTGAAAGTTTAGATATGCCAGTAGCATTCTTCAGATATGCCAGTAGCAGCTGAGAAAATTGTGGTGTATACTAGCCCCTGCCCTAGGTCCCAGACTAAGGGTAATAAACTATGCTTAGTAGGCCCCTTGCAGCTATCGGCATAGTAATATTACCTTAGATTAGTGATACCTGTACATGTACATCATAAAAGATTTTTCCTCGCCGCAACGCCCCTCTGGACCTCCTGATGTACTCTAGTGACCCCTCATATGCCCGATCACTGCTAGCACTGCAACGCCTACCTTCCGGTATCAGCAGGAACTACAAACGTTAGGCAAGCACATAATGGACAGTATTAATCAGCCATACCTCCGTTATAACTCCATAGACTGCTGTAAGGAATACATGTTTTGTCTTGTTTTTATCTCCTGTTTCTGCCCAGAAATGTTTTCTTATCTTTGTATTTATTCCGGATTAGGTAATTCCCTTAGTTGGATTAGTGTATGGATTACTCATGTGTTAGTTATGTTTTCTTTAGCATGGTTTATCTTTCCTTTCCTCAGCTATTACATGCTTCCAGTACGTCATAGGAATAGTCAGGCCCTAACTATTCCTCCTCCTGTTCCAGCTACTACCTATTCCAGTCGGTAAGCTGATGTCATGTTTATCATTTTGTTTCTTTCTACAGCTTCGTTTCTATTCCATTCTCTGGCGTCATCTATGATACTAAACGTATCAATAATGAGCCTTCTTGTATCCATAACGATCTGGAATCGTTATGACTCTTGATGATTGTTTCTCGGATGAGTCCTTCTAAAAAGACTCATTGCCTTAGGACATCAGCAAAAAAAAATTTGCGTCAGGAAGCGCGACATCTTCATGTGCGTCATATGGCTTCCTATCACTTAGGTAGTGGTATTTTTCTGCGTCCGGAGCTTCCTGTCAGCCAGGTTGCGTCCCATGCTTCATATCAGCCAAGCTGCGTCCCGTGCTTCCTGTGAATTCATATATTTTAGACTCTAGGCTGCGTATGAATGAATTCATACGTATTTAAAGAGGGCGCGAATGTGTGAATTAATATATATATATATAGAGAGCCCTCGAATGTATGAATTCTATGAATTCATACATAATTAGAGAGGGCGAGAATGCATGAATTCCATGAATTCATACATATTTAGAGAGGGCACGAATATATGAATTCATATATATTTAGAGAGGCCGCGAATGCATCAATTCCATGAATCTGATGATATCTCTAAATCTAGCTAGCTTAACACCCAGCAAACCAAATAACTCTGATCCAATTGTCCAAATTAGCCTGGAATCCAACCCTAGATATCAGCGTACAAATGAACCTGGAATCCACCATGCTAATTGACCTAGATATTCGCCTACAAATAAGCCTGGCCTAGATGTCTGCCTGCAAATTAGCCTGGAATCCACCGTTCAAATAGACCTAGATATTAGCGTACAAATGAGCCTGGAATCCACCGTGCAAATCGACCTAGATATTCGCGTGCAAATCTGCCTGGCCTAGATATCTGCCTGCAAATTAGCCTGGAATCCACCGTTCAAATAGACCTAGATATCAGCGTGCAAATGAGCCTGGAATCCACCGTGCTAATTGACCTAGATATTCGCGTGCAAATCAGCCTGGCCTAGATATCTGCCTGCAAATTAGCCTGGAATCCACCGTTCAAATAGACCTAGATATCAGCGTGCAAATGAGCCTGGAATCCACCGTGCAAATCGACCTAGATATTCATGTGCAAATTAGCCTGGAATCCACCGTTCAAATAGACCTAGATATCAGCGTGCAAATGAGCCTGGAATCCACCGTACTAATCGACCTAGATATTGGCATGCAAATCTGCCTGGCCTAGATATCTCCCTACGAATCCACCTGGAATCCACCCTTCAAATAGACCTAGATATTAGCGTGCAAATGAGCCTGGAATCCACCATGCAAATCGACCTAGATATCAGCGTGCAAATGAGCCCGCAATCCACCATGCTAATCGACCTAGATATTCGCGTGCAAATCTGCCTGGCCTAGATAACTGCCTGCAAATTAGCCTGGAATCCACTGTTCAAATAGACCTAGATATCAGCATGCAAATGAGCCTAGAGTGCACCGTTCTAATCGACCTAGATATTAGCGTGCAAATGAGCCTGGAATCCACCGTGCAAATCGATCTAGATATTCGCATGCAAATCTGCCTGGCCTAGATATCCGCGTGCAAATGAGCCTGGAATCCACCGTGCAAATCGACCCAGATATTTGCCTGCAAATCCGCCGAGCAAATTAGCCTGGAATCCACCGTGCTAATTGACCTAGATCTTCGTGTGCAAATCAGCCTGGCCTAGATATCTGCCTGTAAATTAGCCTGCAATCCACCGTACAAATCGACCCAGATGTTCATGAGCAAATTAGCCTGCCTAGATATCAGCCTCCCTGGAATCCACCATGCAAAGAATGCATGAATTCATACATATTTAGAGAGGCCGCGAATGCACCAATTCATACATATTTAGAGAGAGCGTGGATGCATCAATTCATACTTATTTAGAGAGGCCGCGAATGCATGAATTCATATATATATAGAGAGGCCGCGAATGCATCAATTCATATATATTTAGAGAGGGCGCGAACGTATGAATTCATACATATATAGAGAGGCCGCGAATGCATCAATTCATATATATTTAGAGAGAGAGTGGATGCATCAATTCATACATATTTAGAGAGAGCGTAAACGCATGAATTCATACATATATAGAGAGGCTGCGAATGTATCAATTCATACATATTTAGAGAGAGCGTGGATGCATCAATTCATACATAATTAGAGAGGGCGTAAACGCATGAATTCATACATATATAGAGAGGCCGCGAATGCATCAATTCATATATATTTAGAGAGGGCACGAACGCATGAATTCATACATATATAGAGAGGCCGCGAATACATCAATTCATACATATTTAGAGAGGTGCGAATGCATGAATTCCATGAATTCATATATATTTATAGAGGGCGCTAATGTATGAATGCGTTAATTCATGTATACTTAGAGGCCGCGAATGCATGAATTCATACATATTTAGAGAGAGTACGAATGTATGAATTCATATATATATAGAGAGGTCGGGAATGCATGAATTCATACATATTTAGAGACCGTGATCAATACATGATAAATCCCATGTTTATATATACTATATCCAGCTATTTCCCCCTCCGTCCTAGATTGTACCAATAACTGGAGGAGCTCATTTTGACACCTTCAGGAGCAGGTTCTTAGATCATACATGCAGCAGATTTTAAGACAGTACCATAGAGTAGCTTAGACCTGCAAGCTGGTTCTAAGTCAACGGGAGTTGAATCCGACATTAAGGGGCTGGCGAATCCCCAGGCCAGACAAGACTAGCAGATCCACTATTTCAAAAGTGTGGCCGCCTGGGACTTAGAGATTTTTTCTGTCATTCCTCTCCAAGCCTACTCACATTATACGCACCAATATGTATGCTTATTTGTACTACGGTTATGATAGGGAACTTGTTTCGACACTGATTTATGGGCTTATATAGTTGCGGACATCAAGGCTGATGTGAACATTAGTATGGAGGCTCAATTTGCACGTGGAAATTAAGGCTAATTTACCTGCTGACTTGCTCGCTGAATTCTAGGGCGAATACGAAGTCATTTCCTGGCTCATTTACATGCGTATATCAAGGCTAGGCTAATTTGCTCGCGTATATCTAGGTCTATTTGTATGGTGGATTCCAGGCTCATTTGTATGGTGGATTCCAGGCTAATTTGCACGCTGATATCTAGGCCAGGAAGATTCCCACGCGAATATCTAGGTCGATTAGTACAGTGGATTCCTGGCTCATTTGCACGCTGATATGTAGGTCTATTTGAACGGTGGATTTCAAGCTAATTTGCAGGCAGATATGTAGGTCAGGCAGATTTCCACGCGAATATCTAGGTCGATTTACAAAGTGGATTCCAGGCTCATTTGCATGCTTATATCTAGGCCAGGCTAATTTCCTCGTGAATAACTAGGTCGATTTGCATGGTGGATTCCTGACTCATTTGCATGCTTATATCTAGCCAGGCTAATTTGCTCGTGAATAACTAGGTCGATTTGTACAGTGGATTTGAGGCTCATTTGCATGCTGATATCTAGCCAGGCTAATTTCCTCTCGAATAACTAGGTCGATTTGTACAGTGGATTTGAGGCTCATTTGCATGCTGATATCTAGGTCTATTTGAACGGTGGATTCATCATTCCAGTCTATTGAACGATTGAATATCAGGCTCATTTGCAGGCAGATATCTAGGCTAAGTTGATTTGCACGCGAATATCTAGGTCGATTTGCACAGTAGATTCCAGGCTCATTTGCACGCTGATATGTGGGTTTATTTGAACGGTGGATTTCAGGCTAATTTGCAGGCAGATATGTAGGCCAGACAGATTTCCACGCCAATATCTAGGTCGATTTACAAAGTGGATTCCAGGCTCATTTGCATGCTTATATCTAGCCAGGCTAATTTCCTCACGAATATCTAGGTCGATTAGCACGGTGGTTTCCCGCCTCATTTGCACGCTGATATCTAGGCCACGCTAATTTGCTCGCGAATATCTAGGTCGATTAGCACGGTGGATTCCAGGCTCATTTGCACACTGATATCTAGGTCGATTTGAACAGTAGATTCCAGGCACATTTGCACGCTGATATCTAGGCCAGGCTAATTTGCTCACGAATATCTAGGTCGATTAGCACAGTGGATTCCAGGCACATTTGCATGCTGATATCTAGGCCAGGCTAATTTGCTCGCGAATATCTAGGTCGATTAGCACGGTGGATTCCAGGCTATTTGCACGCTGATATCTAGGTTTATTTGAACGGTGGATTCTAGGCTAATTTGCACGCTGATATCTAAGGTTGGATTCCGGGCTTATTTGGACAATTGGATCAGAGTTATTTTGGTTTGCCGGGTGTTAAGCTAGCTAGATTTAGAGATATCACCAGAATGAATTACATTTTTGAAATGTATAGAATGCAGGTATTAAGCGCGATAGTGCAGCCATGCCTGTACTAGGCGACGGTTTGTGTCAAATAGTGATAGATGAGATATAGGAAGAACAAGGTAAGCATAATAAAATAGGTGCGAGTCAGCAAATATGGATTCAAATCAGTTGCATAGAGTAAGTATCATGAAAAAGGTGCGAGTCAGGAAATAAGGATACAAAGTAGTTGCGTAGAGTAAGTATCATAAAAGAGGTGCGAGTCAGGAAATAAGGATACAAAGTAGTTGCGTAGAGTAAGTATCATAAAAAAGGTGTGAGTCAGGAAATATGGATTCAAATCAGTTGCGCAGAGTAAGAATTATAAGTTAGTTGTGCGTCAGGAAATATAAAGGAAATGATTTGCGTCCAGATAGAGTGCGTGGCTATAGTTGGCGTCAGAATCGTGAGTTTTGCTATAGGGCTTCAGGTGCTTCTGAAGCACCTGACGCAAACTTTTTTTTTGCTGATGGATTCAGTTTCTATAAAAGACCTGATTTCCGTGGCCTCTAGTGAGGACAGATCTCTTTCAGTACCTTCTAGTCTAGAAACATCAGAATATACAAGCTACACTAGTAATATTCTTGTCTTGCCTCTTACCCGTAACCAGACACTTCCCTCCTCTCTTCACAACTACACCATGGTTCGCTGCTTTCTAGGACTCCTGTATAGGACTTAGAGACAGCGTCAACTGTGTTTACCACGTTAGTAGAGCCGTGCTCCCCTGGGAACACCTCTACTAACTTGGCCTAAGCTTACATTTTTTTTACCATCAAACCCGCTTTAAAAAATTCCTCCTTTCTACTCCAGGGACTGATCACCCCTAGTGACTCTTGAACCCGTCTAGACTCTCCAGAACCCTCCAGAATACTCTTAGGTAATGTATACCTAATCCAGAACCGAGCTCAACAAGGCCAGTAAATCAGTCAGCTACTATTCTCCCTTGTCATTTCCGGAATGCCAGAAAATTCCTGGCAGCACTAGTATCAGCACTAGACCTCTTTACAAACGCAATATCCAGCACAAGCCTTGCAAAGAAAAGTTAAGCAAGCTCAATGGCATCAGAACTACTCGCAGTATCGAGATCCTCTAGCAGGCTCTCTGGAAAGAATCTAGAATTTTCTCCTCTCAAGAGAAATCCCTCTTCCAGAACTACATTAAGACAATCAGCATGAGCTGATCTTGCAGAATCAAGCAAAGAAGAAGATGATGAGTTTAAGTCAGAAGATGAACAAGAAGAAGAATCTAACATAGAACAAACTCCTAGACTATCTACTATAGGTAAATGGCCAGAAATAGTAGTTCAACAGCCGACTCCTCACAAACCACACCGATTCGAGGAAGACCCCATTCCAGAGGATGAAGCAGCAGTCAAGGAGCTAATCCAAACAATGAAGATATTTTATTATACTCACAAACCCAATAACAACTCCTCGTAATCATGATTTACGTCATCATGATCCTCCTAAACCTCCACCACTGGTTTTACAGACTCATCGAGGTGATCACGAATACACTCTAGGTCCTCCTCGCCTGCCCGAAGAAACTCTACGACACTTGACACTCTTTTACCTACCTTAAACAACGACACATGATCTCCTACTACTCGGATAGGGATTACTTCCATATAATCCATATAAACCGAATTTCCATAGTGCTTCAAGAAAACAACGAAATCGTTTCTCTGGAATAATACAGAGGAATCGAAAGACACCTCGACATCTTTATAACTCAACAGGACAAGGAGTAGCTCGACCAAAGAGACCTCACTTTTTAACAGGACCTTATAAAACAACAGACTCAAGGAATCGATTAAATAATCATCGCACTTAATCGAAATGATGAGGTAAACCTAGTAATAGCTTCCATCCAGG
>ML121546.1:780004-818380 GCA_003788615.2 Terfezia boudieri ATCC MYA-4762
AGATAACTATGAAAGGGTCTAAAGGGTCAATAAGCCACTACACCAAGGTTAATTGTGACTGGCTAGGATGGTCAGAAGAACGAATTTTCTATGTGGCAGCCCTCAAGGATTGGGACATAATCTTAGGCTCCCCTGCACTAAGATACACTAAGGCAGTAATCGATATGGGACATATGAGTGTTACTATCCAACCTCCTGGAACTTCCCGATTCACCCTCACCCCCTGGAAGATTAGGATAAGTGTGAAAAATACAAGGAAAAAGGAGATTACAGCAACTAGTCTCCCTACCCCTGCACAAATGTGAGTTATACATGTCTCAGCTACGCACACCCCTCTAGTTATTAGTTCTGCAGCTACGACCATGCAGCTTCATCACAATGTCTTTGATGAGTTTTCTGATGTATTTCCAGAAGAGAAGAACCTGGATCTACCACCCCTTCGAGACAATATGAATCATACTATTAATCTCAAGGATCTGAATGCAGTCTTCAAGCTGAGACCTATTAAGCCAAAAGACAAGTTCTTACCTCAGTTATTGG
Source organism: Terfezia boudieri ATCC MYA-4762 (assembly GCA_003788615.2). Lineage (NCBI taxonomy): Eukaryota > Fungi > Ascomycota > Pezizomycetes > Pezizales > Pezizaceae > Terfezia > Terfezia boudieri. Next base: position 780,545 of record ML121546.1, read on the forward strand.
AAAAGCTCCGAGAAGAGGAAAGGACAGGGCGTATCTATCAGTCCAATGACATCTCCTGTTGTACTATGTTTGTTATTCCCAAAAGAGATGACCCAACTAAAGCAAGATTCCTACATAATCTTGTGGCATGAAATGCTTTGACAGTATTGAAGCCTAGTCTCATTCCAAGTCAAACTCTCATTAGAAACACTCTTGCTAGAAAAGAATTCGTTTCTAAGATTGATATCAGTGATGGATATCATCAGGTTAAGGTTATTCCGGAACATGAAAAGTATACTGCATTTGCCACTCCCTATAGAGTGTTCAGATCCCGAGTTATGCAATAAGGAGATTGCAATGCATCCGCTACTTTCCAGAACGCTATGAACAATCTGTTCAAAGATGAACTTGGAATCTTTGTATACATCTACATTGATGACATTTTTATCTATAGCAATACTTATAAGGAACATCTTGAGCATGTTCAACTGGTACTTCGAAAGCTCAGAGAACATAAGTTCTATGCAAATCGTAAGAAGTCACAATTCCTCCCTAATGTTCTGCAGTGCCTAGGACACGTTATTACCCGAAGAGGAATCTCTCCTATTCCCAAATCAATAACCAAAATTATTGATTGGCCAATTCCTCAGAACCGAACGCAGCTACAACTTGAAGCATACCTAGGCATGGTAAACTATCTTAGTAGCGTCATTCCACATCTCGCAAATCTTGCAGCTCCCTTAACCAAGATGGCTGGAGCTACTGCAACCTGGGATTAGACACCAACTCACACCACCTCATTTAACCTGACAAAAGCAGCACTTTTGGCCAATCCTGCAGTAAAACCAATTAACTACGAATCTCCAGATCCAATCTATTTGGTAACGGATGCTAGCTTAATTGGTACCGGTGCCTGGATAGGACAGGGACCTACTCTAGCAACTATCATTCCTGCAGTATTCCACTCCTGCAAGTTTAATCCTGCACAGGAAAACTACTCTACATTTGATAAGGAACTTCTAGCAATTGTAGACGCACTAGAGCATTTCAGAAGTAAACTTAGTAGATGCACGTTCACTATCCTCACAGATCACAAACCCCTAGTTACATTTCCAATACAATATGATCTCACTGGGAAGCAAGCTAGATAGTAGCAAATTATACACTAATTTCAATGCCACATCGAGCACCTAAAGGGAAATAAGAACGTGATTGCAGATGCACTCTCAAGAGTCTTTATAAACCCCTCTCTGGTCCCTGCTCTCTCAGATTATATTCCTCATTCCATCGACTCTCCTCAAGCCCCTCATACCTTCTACAACTCAAATACTTCATCTAGCTCCTCCAATTCAATTCCTGAATCTTTTAGGGTATCTCCAGTGAATTCTTCGCCTTCAATTTACCCTACTTCAGACCCTCCTGAAGTCATAATGTCACCTGCAACTACTAGAGCCCAAGCCAAAGCCAAAGCCAAATCTCGCAACTCTGGCTCACCTCCTCTAGTCAATAATGAGAATCAAGCTCCTCGATTCATGTCCGCTCCTCCCCCAACTCGCTACGGATTTCCGGATAACAGTTCAAAAGATACTATGCTCACTATGATGGCTAACAATTCTATCTTCAAAACTCGTTCCTTGACTCTACCTCCACATAATCCGTATGATGAAGACTCAATCAATGCAGCAGGATATCGAGTAAAGCATGGACTCATGCATTGGACGGCATGTAAGGATGAAGGCTGTCATTATCACCTACACTCACACATGAATCAGCGAAGACCTCCCTCAAATGACTACTGCTCATACTATGATAGAAGCGGTCACTATACTTATTCTTACAGTATCTACTGAGCTGATCAGGAATACTTCAATAGAATGGCAACAACGGCAACAGCAAACGCCAATACCTCCAGCAATCCTCCTCCTCCTCCTCCTTCTCAATTATTCTCCTCTCCTCCAAAAATGACTCCAGCAAGCTCATATAGTAACGAGAACTGGATATATATTAATAAGGGAAAAGGGAAGGCAGCCGAAATTGAGACAGACTCAGAAGAAGAGGAATTGACTGACCTCGAAGAGACTTTATTCCCAGTCACTCCTCTAGCACCAAGACAGCAGTCTATCTCTTCCACTAGTTCTTATGCATCTGATACCATTCCCGTTCCAACTCCTGATCCTACCGTAGCAATGAACTACTTTGTCATTCCATATTATGTCAATAAAGGCCCATTTAAGATCGAGCCATACCTTACCTTCAACTCCTCTACCAAACCTGATCAGGACTGTATTCCAGATCCTGTTACTCTTATCCTAAACGGCGATAATCTACACTGGCAGTGGCTATCTCATAACAGCTACAACAACCTCACAGACCAAGCCATATCATTAGGGAAAAGTATAAAGGAAATTCCTAATGTACTTCCTACCTACTTACAATAGGGATAGTTTTTGGCAGAAGGATATATTCGAGACCCTGTATTTTCGAAGGTTATTTCTCCCCCTCTCCGCAATGGGTATACGGTTAGAGATGGCATTCTTTATTATACTTACAATGATCAAGTATGCCTATGTATCCCTGATACTCAGCCATGCAATACCCTGATCAAGCCTACTCTCCTCAAAAGATACCATTCCACTCTTGGACATGCTGGATTTTCCAAGACCTATCACGCACTTTCTAGTAATTTTCTTTGGACTAAGATAGGTAAAGATATTCGTTTGTACATTTAGATATGTGCTATTTGTCAAACTACAAAGAACTCTATATAACGACCTTATGGCCTCCTTCATCCTCTTCCTATTCCGAGCAAGCTATTCACATATCTAACTATGGATTTCCTGGCCCTACCACCTATCAAGACAATTCCCTCGAATTGTATTATGGACCACGTTTGGACCATAGAATGCAGCCTCACGAAATACACCATCATTATTCCTCTGGCAGCCGGGTATACTTCTCAGAGCCTGATCAACCTCTATATGTCTCAAGTTACCCTTATTTCGGATTTCCACAAGACATAGTCACAGATTAGGATCCTCTCTTTTCTTCACGCACGTGGAAGGACTTCTGTGCTCTCCATAATATTCATCAGTCCATGTCAACAGCCTATCATTCAGAAACTGACGGGCAATCTGAGATTGCCAATAAGGCAATTTTGACGATTCTGAGAGCTAAGCTTCAGGAACATGGCGGCAGCTGGCTACCGGTTATCCTTCTGGTCTAAGAAGCTATCAACAACTCCATCGATGCATCTAGAGGCACTACTCCTCATACTCTTGTCTTTCGATTCTCCCTTACCTATCAAGACACTCCGACCCGTACTGATATTCCTACACCAAGACCAGATGGGCTATCTAATGCTCTATGGACAGTAGTATGATAAGAGTTGAATAGGAAGTGTGTGGATATGACGAGACAAGCTAACAAGAAGAGAAGGCCTAGCCTTGACTACAAGATTGGTGATCTCGTAAAAATTTACCACTCTGCCTTCTCTAGGGAATCTCAGTATTCCAAACTCGAACCTATCTTTCTCGGTCCTTATCCTGTCTCTGCAGTTTATCCGGATATCGACAACTATACTATTAGCACTCCATTAGCCTCCTCCGGACATATCAAAGTCCATACCTCCCTTCTGACTCCTTGGCTCAACAATCCAGATCATCTCTTCCCCCAGCAGTCCTTGCTAAAGCCTGGTCCTGTTGAGCAGGATACTATCGGCCCAAGGTATGTGTTTGAACGAATTGTCAAACACACAGTCAAGAAGAATGGTACAACATTGTACCTTATCAAATGGGAAGGTTGGGGTGATGAAGACAATACTTGGGAACCAGTTGGAAATATTCCAGCTGACACAGTACAAAGGTATTGGGAAAGTCTGTCTTAGACCGGTAAGCAGCAGAAGAAGCGCAGGTATAGGCCTGGAGCTAAGTGATAGGTATAGTAGATATAGCTCAAGGTTTCTTTCAGGTATAAGTATTATTTGATTCATTTTTTCCTAACTCATGGCCTGTTTTTCTAAGTGAAGGATTTTCTAAGAAGGTGTAACGTGGCGTGAGGGGCTGAGGGGGTCAAGGGGTACGAACAAGGCAGAAGCGAGGCAGGGGTAAGGGCAGAGCAGAGGCCGGGAGAGCCGGCGAGGTAGAGAACGAGGCCAAAGACGAAGACGGAGGCCAAGGCAAGGCAAGGCAAAGGCGGAGTCGGAGACGAAGGCGAAGGCGAGGATGGAGGCCAAGGCAAGGCAAGGCAAGGCACGGCAAGGCAAGACAAGGGGAGGTGCACGAGGAAGGTGCACCAGCGTGGAGAGAAGCAAGATCCTGTATTAGGTATACAAGACGTTGGATAGGGATCCAACGAGAGGGCGGAGAGAGCAAGCTATATATACAGGCTTCCTTCCTGGCCAAGGCCATCGGAAGGAATAAGGTTCCCGAGACCCCTTATCTCGGGAGCCGAGATAACAACGCTATCACCTGAGTTCGCAGGTGATGCCAGAAGGAACAATGAATAACAACAACGAGGTCAGACTAGGCTGGGAAGGGACGGTTGTGACACTATCCCCCCTTTAGGCTCGGAGCCCCAGTGACGAGAGGCAAGGCGGAAAACAAACAAAGGCAAGGCGAAAGGCAAGGCAAAAAACAAACAAAATAGGCGAGTGAAACCAATAACCAATAACCCAACCCTAACGCCGGAAGCAGGTAAAACAACAACAACAACAACAACAACAACAACAACAACAAAATCCAGGCCATAACTCCGAATATCAAAAAAACCACACAAAAGGCACAATTCAGGACTCTGGGCGAGTAAGGACAAGGCGGGGCATTATTCAGTGGGCCGAGGCTTCCCTGGATAACGTTGGTGGAACAGGTTGACCAGGTCCTGTGCATTTTCCAGGTCCTCTGCGGGTTGCCAGGTGGTTTCCTCATCCCCCAGCCATTTGACCTTGTACTGCAGATGCCCATACCTCTTCCGCGAGTCCAGTACTTCCTCCACCTCCCATTCTTCTTCACCTTCGATGACCACGGGGGGAGGTGGGGGGTGTTTTTGTCCTGGAAGAGGGTCCTCCGCGGAGGGCTCGATCTCGGAGACATGGACAACTGGGTGGCGTTTGATGTCTCTGGGGAACCTCAGGCGGTAAGCGTGAGTGCCCACGGCCCCCAGCACTTCGAAGGGACCCAGGAACTTATGGTCAAGCTTGCGGGAAGGGCGTTCTGTCCGGAAATGGCGGCTGGAGAGCTACACCTTGTCCCCTGGCTGGTATCGAGGAGCTGGCAACCGTGATCTATTGGCATACTCAGCTTACCTGGCCTGCGCATATCCCAGCTCGGCTTTCAGGGTACGGTGGAGTTCAGCGATTCCAACCGCGAACTCCTTAGCTGGGGGGTGGGCTTTTTGCAGGGGTGCCAGGGCATACACGAACCGGAGGTGCCAACCATAGTTAGCAAGGAAAGGAGAGGTTTTGGAGGATTCCGAGAACTGGTTGTTCACGGCGAATTCGCAGGTGGCCAGCAGTGAAACCCAGTTATCCTGCTGGTAATTGACAAAGGCCCGCAGATATTGCTCCATAATGGCGTTCATCCTCTCCGATTGGCCGTCCGTCTGGGGGTGATATGCTGTTGACAGATGCATTTTGATCCCCAGAAGCTCGCAGAAGGCTCTCCAAAAGTCCGAGGTGAACTGAGGGCCACGGTCGGATACAATGGATTCGGGGAGCCCATGGTACTGGAACACGTTGTTGAGATAGAGGTTGGCCAGCTCCTGAGCAGAACAGGTATCCCGACAAGGTACAACATGCCTCATTTTTGTCAACCGATCAACCACCATCAGGATGGCGTTGAATCCCGAGTCTTCTGGCAGTCCTGTCACAAAATCCATGGTCAGGTGCGACCAAGGCCGATCCGGGATGTCCAGAGGTTTTAGGATTCCGTACGGGGCGTGGCAGACAGGCTTAGCATGCTTGCAAACATGGCAGTTCCGTATGTACAGCTCCACGTCTTTCCGCTGGTCAATCCAGGTGTACTCCCTAGACAGAAGCTCTAACGTCTTGGCCACCCCAGGGTGACCTGCAACCAGGCTGTCATGGTGCTCTTCGAGTAGCCTCAGGCGTAATCTTCCTTCGGGTATATAGAGCTGTTCACGGTGGTATAGGAGGCCCTCCTGGACGGTACACTCGGCTAGAGAGATCTTGGGGTGGCGGCACTGGCCGGAATCCACTGCGGCGATGATTTCCCTGGCCAGGGGGTCTCCTTCGTATGCCTTTTTCACCAGTTGTCGGAGGTCGGCTTCCACGGCGGCCTCAGCCACTGCTCCAGCCGCAGCATCCGCATCCGCCTCAGCATCAGCTTCCGCATCAGCCTCAGCATCAGCTTCCGCATCAGCCTCAGCAAGGACGTTGGCCGCTAGATCAAGGTTTTCGGGCTTCACCGTAGCATCCGCATCCGCCTCAGCATCGACGTTGGCCGCCAGATCAAGGTTTTCGGGCTTCAATACCACTTGATTTTGGTATTTTAGCCTTTCATCCCCCCCTTTAGGGAGGTCTCCTGAACTCCTAGTCAAGGCGTCCGGTTTCCCACCAGCCTTTCCCGGCCGGTATTTGATCTTGAAGTTGAACCGAGAGAGGAATTCCGACCACCTGGCCTACCGTCGGTTGAGTAGCTTGGTGGTTGTGAAATACTCAAGGTTCTTGTGGTCGGAAAGCACCTCGATAATCCCCTTGGCCGATTCCAGGTGTGGCCTCCATTCTTCGAACACTCGCACGATGGCCATCATCTCTTTGTCATAGATCTCGTAGTTGCACTCAGCCGGGGAGTGCTTTTTCGAGAAGAAGGCCACGGGGTGGAGGATGCCGTTATCGTCGTTCTGGGACAGGATTCCCGCGGAAACATAGTCGGAAGCATCGGTTTCGACAACACACTCCTGGTCGGGGTTGAAATGTGCCAGAATTGGTGCTGAGCAGAAGGCTTCCTTGAGGTTCTGGAAGGCAGATTGGGCTTCTGGATTCTAGTCGAAGCGCCGGTCTTTTTTGGTCAGGGCAGTAAGGGGGGCTACAATCTTCGAATATCCCAGGATAAAACGCCGGTAAAAGTTGGCGAACCCCAGGAATGCCTGGACGTCCTTGAGATTCGCCGCAGTTTCCCAATCCTGGACAGCAGCGACCTTGGCAGGGTCCATCCTGATGCCCTCTGTAGTGATGATTAATCCCAGGTACTTAACCTCCTGCACATGAAACTCGCATTTCTCGGGCTTGAGGTACAATCCGACTTGCTCCAGCTTTTCCAACACCTGCCAGACATGAATCTTGTGTTCTGCTAGGGTATCTGAATAGATCAAGATATCGTCGAGGTAAGCCGTGCAGAACACATCCAAGAAATCTCGTAGAGTATCGTTAATAAAGTGCTGGAAAGAGGCTGGGGCGTTAGTCAACCCAAAAGGCATAACATTATACTCAAAATGGCCATATCTTGTCCGGAAGGTGGTTTTCCACTCCTCCCCCTCGGCGATCCGCCCCAGGTTGTATACCCCCCGCAGATCCAATTTGGTGAACCATTTCGCCTTGGAGAGCCTAGCCAACGTTTCCTGGATCAGGGGCAAGGGATACCTGTTTTTGACTGTTATCTCGTTCAGGCCATGATAATCAATACACAACCGCAGAGAGCTGTCCGATTTCTTCACGAACAGCACTGGGGCACCCGCTGGTGAGGAGCTATGGCGAATGAAGCTCTTGTTGAGGTTTTCTTCCAAGTACTTCTTCAGAGCTTCCAGCTCCACCCGGGACATTCCATAGAGGGGCCCATAGGGGGGGGTTTTACCTTCTACCAGCGGAATAGTGTGGTCATAAGGTCGGTGGGGTGCGAGTTTCTCTGCGGCCTTCTCCGAGAACAGGTCGATGAATTCGTGGTATTCGTCCGGGACCATGGACTTCCACTCCCCTTTAGACCTTGTCTTATTAATTTCCAGGTTCACCTCATGTATGGAGAGAGCATGGGCCTTCAGCTTGTATCTTCTGGTAAGGTAAGCGAAGGCCCCTGCTCCGATAAAGCTAACATTCAGGGGTTTGAGGGGCAGTACATCAGGGGAAACAGGGGGAACAGGGGGAACAGGGGGAACAGGGGAATTGGCATCGATATGTGTGGACGGGTAGACCACCTGGGTCGGATGGATTATTGGGGGTGGCAAGGCACACAGTCCAGTAATGGTGGCCTTCGGATTCCCGCAGTGTTTTTTGCAGTAAGGGCTGTTGAAGTGCAAAGTATAAGAGCCGAAGCTGACAGATACATCGTGCATTCTGAGCCAGGGGATTCCGAGGACAATCGGGTACTTAAGCTTGGTCACGAACATAGGGAGGTTTTTGGCATGGTCACCAATCTGGGCGAGTAAGCAGGCAATGTCAGTGATTGCCCAAGAAGAAATAGGTCGGCCATCAATCACATCGAGGAGGCGGGGAGTTTTGAGCTTAGAGGTAGGCATAGTATGCTCGCTGACGAAGGTCTGGTCAATAAAGGCAATTCCTGAGGCTCCACAGTCTACGAGGGCTGTTGTGATGAGTGTTTTACCATTAAAAGATATTGTGATAGGTACAACAAACTGCTCACCAAACAGGCGAGACTCGTCAATAGAAGGAACAGCCAGACTAGAAGGAACAGAAAATGCAGATAGCGACAAATGACCTGAGGCAGGTCCCTTGCTAGTGTCAGCAACTAGGCAAGGGACAGGGCTTTTCCCGACTCGTCAACCTCCACAATCTGGGGTTCCGGGGTGTTGGCTGGGCGGTCGGAGAGGGCATGGACGGCCATGGGGCGGCTCTTCCTTAGGGGGCAGATGGCAATGAAGTGGTCCCCCTTACCACAAGCAATGCAAAGGTTGTTCGTTCGTCGGCGGTCTCTTTCTTCCTGTGTCAAGCGGGGTCTTCCTGAAGACAGGTCCATGGGAGTGGCTCCTCCGGCCACAAACGAGGGGTGGGCAGGCTTGTTGGCAGGTTTACTGGGGGGTTGGCTTGGTGATTGTTGTGGACGGGCGGTGGAGGAGGAGGAGGAGGAGGCTCTTGGGTGGCCTCGAAGTGCAGCTAATTGTTGCTCCACCCGGCTCGCCTGGTCTATTAGGTCTTCGAGTGTGGTAGTTGCTGGACAGTATACCAGGGCCTGCCTGAGCTCGAAGGCTAGGCCTTCTTTGAACTGATCCAGTTTTGCATTGTCGTTCCAGTTGATTTTGGCTGCTAATCGGGAAAATTCGGCGACGTAGGTGGAGAGTTCGCTGTTTCTTTGTTTTAGGCCCCTTAGGGCTCGGGTGGCCGTTCCTATAGGGTCTGGATCCCCAAAGGCTCGGTCCAAGATGGCTAGCAGGGCGGGGACATCCGCCAGGTTAACGCCAGTTTCCTTGACATATAGTTGTACCTGGTCCATGGCTTTCCCTTCGAGAAGGCCATAGACATATGTAAGCTTGTGCTGGGTGGAGGGGAACTTCGCAGCGTCCCCATTAAGCTTGAGGTGGACCGAGTTCTTCCAGGCCTTGAGCCTGGCTCGGTCCCCATTGAACTTAGGGGGGGCTGGTAGGTCTTGGGTCTTTGGGGTCTTTGGGGTTTCTGCGGAGGCTCTGGCCTGGGTGGCGGCCTGGTTGCGAGACATCTCGCGGATGGTCAGTCTGTCTTCCGCGGCATCTTCCCGAAGCAGGGTGATCTCATCCCTGGCGGCCTGCAGCTGGTTTTGAGCCTGGGTGAGTTGGTTTTGAGCCTGGGTGAGCTGGTTTTGAGCCTGGGTGAGTTCGTTGCACTACCCGCTGGCCAGGTTATCGGTGGCGAGAAAGATATCGATGATTTGGCGGCGGTATATAATGAGGTCGTTGGGCTCGGAGGGGATTGGGAGGCTCCGCCAGGCTTGAAACCTGGCTCCTGGAGGCTCAGGGATTTCGTTGGTGTTCATGGTGTCCGTACCGGTTGAGCAGAGTGATCCAACGTAGTGTAACGTGGCGCGAGGGGCTGAGGAGGTCAAGGGGTACGAACAAGGCAGAAGCGAGGCAGGGGTAAGGGCAGGGCAGAGGCCGGGAGAGCCGGCGAGGCAGAGAACGAGGCCAAAGATGAAGAAGGAGGCCAAGGCAAGGCAAGGCAAAGGCGGAGTCGGAGACGAAGGCGAAGGCGAGGATGGAGGCCAAGGCAAGGCAAGGCAAGGCACGGCAAGGCAAGACAAGGGGAGGTGCACGAGGAAGGTGCACCAGCGTGGAGAGAAGCAAGATCCTGTATTAGGTATACAAGACGTTGGATAGGGATCCAACGAGAGGGCGGAGAGAGCAAGCTATATATACAGGCTTCCTTCCTGGCCAAGGCCATCGGAAGGAATAAGGTTCCCAAGACCCCTTATCTCAGGAGCCAAGATAACAACGCTATCACCTGAGTTCACAGGTAATGCCAGAAGGAACAATGAATAACAACAACGAGGTCAGACTAGGCTGGGAAAGGGACGGTTGTGACAGAAGGGAAGAATGTAAGGAATGCATGTTTTGTCTTATTTTTATCTCCTGTTTCCACCCAGAAATGTTTTCTTATCTTTATGTTTATTCCAGGTTAGGTAATTCCCTTAGTTGGATTAGTGTATGGATTATTCCTGTGTTAGTTATGTTTTCTTTAACATGGTTTACCTTTCCTTTCCTCAGCTATTACGTGCCTCCAGTATGTTATAGGAATAGTTAGGCCCTAACTATTCCTCCTCCTGTTCCAGCTACCTATTCCAGTCGGTAAGCTGATGTTATGCTTATCATTTTGTTTCTTTCTACAGCCTCGTTTCTATTCTATTCTCTGGCGTCATCTATAATACTAAACGTATCAATAATGAGCCTTCTTGTATCCATAATGATCTGGAATCATTATGACTCTTGATGATTGTTTCTCGGATGAGTCCTTCTAAAAAGACTCATTGCCTTAGGATTCAGTTTCTATAAAAGACTTGATTTCCGTGGCCTCTAGTGAGGACAGATCTCTTTCAGTACCTTCTAGTCTAGAAACATCAGAATATATAAGCTACACTGGTAATATTCTTGTCTTACCTCTTACCCGTGACCAGACACCTCCCTCCTCTCTTCACAACTATACTGCGGTTCACTACTTTCTAGAACTCCTGTATAGGACTTAGACACAGCGTCAACTGCCTTTACCACGTTAGTAGAGCCGTGCTCCCCCGGGAACACCTCTACTAAATTGGCTTATGCTTACAACTGCCCCCTAACATCTATCCACTGTCATGCACCATCACGATACCCTCCCTGCCACCCAATATCCATCATACGCCGTGATGCCTACCCCCAACAGTCCTTCGCTATCATACTCTGGCAGGTGCCCTGACGATGGCCATCTACCCTTTCGATACCCCAGGCACTCTAGCCTTTGTGTCGCCCTGGTGCCATATCTTCTGAGGTGCCACCCTTTATGTATCCATGCCCTCAAGTTATAGTGCCAATGCTCCAGGTACTATAAGGGTGCCGGTATGCCCTAGCATAAGTTTACAGATAAAACACTAGGTTCATATAGGTGATTGCAGCCAGGAAAAGGCACTGAGATAGAAGCTATACATTATAAGAACTATGTACCTTTAAGTTTCTATATACACGGCTGAACTTCTAATGAACCATTCCCTGTTAGATCCTGTAGAACTCTATACTGTGCATATACCTCCCAAAATCCCAGCGGTTCCCTGATCTGAGCCCTGTCTGCAAAGTAGTTGTTGCCATGCTTTGAACTATGGATATCTATATTGCTATTAGCCATGGAATGCTGATATATTTGGCATAGAATACTGATATTGCAAGACTATACCCATCTGTGGCTACTCAATAGCTGGCTAATGTAGTCAAACACTGCCGAAAGGAACGCCTAGTAAGAGCTATTAGCTATGCGTTCCCATAGTATCTGTGAATTTTCTGGCGAGTTCATATACCTAGCTATATCTGTGCATATACATGGGGGATATCTTGGGAGTGCACTTGGTGAGTCCTAAGAGCAATTAGCTATCGCTTTCATATAGAGTTCGCTAGTTTTCTGGCAAGTTCACATATCTAGCAACGCCTGTGTCTGCGCATATAGTTGTAGATATCTAAGGAGTGCACTTGCGGAGTCCTGAGAGAAATTAGCTATGCCTTCATATATAGTTCGCTCGTATTTTGGCGAGTTGACATACCTAGCTATGCCTATGTCTGCTTATATACATTGGTGATATCTCGGGAGTGCACTTGTGGAGTCCCTAAGAGCAATTAGCTATGCTTTCACATAGGGTTCCCTGGTTTTCTGGCGAATTCACATACCTAGCTACGTATGTGTCTATGCATATATATTGGTGATATCTCAGGAGTACAGTTGCGAAGTCCCTAAGAGCAGTTACTTATACCTTCACATAGGGTTCACTAGTTTTCTGGCGAGTTCATGTACCTAGCTACGCCTGTGTCTGCGTATATACATTGGTGCACTTGCGGAGTCCCTAAGAGCAATCAGCTATGCCTTCACATAGGGTTCGCGGGTTTTCTGATGAGTTCAAGTACCTAGCTACGCCTGTGCCTACGCATACACATTGGTGATATCTTAGGAGTGCACTTGCGGAGTCCTAAGAGCAATTAGCTATACCTTCACAAAGAGTGCGCTAGATTTCCAGTGAGTTCAGTACCTAGCTATGCCTGTGTCTGTGAATATACATTGGTCATATCTCGGGAGTGCACTTGCAGAGTACTAAAAGCCATTAGCTATACCTTCACATAGAGTTCGCTGGTTTTCTGGCGAGTCCACATACCTAGCTATGCCTGTGTCTGTGCACTGGGGGTAACTGCACTTGCAGAGTACTAAGAGCAATTAGCTATGCCTTCACCTAGAGTTCGCTAGATTTCTAGCGAGTCCATGTATCTAGCTATACCTGTGTCTGTGCACTGGGGGTAACTGCACTTGCAGAGTACTAAGAGCAATTAGCTATACCTTCACCTAGAGTTCACTAGATTTCTGGCGAGTTCACGTACCTAGCTACGCCTGTGTATGTGCATATACATTGGTGATATCTCGGAAGTGCACTTGCGGAGTACTATGTGCAATTAGCTATGCCTTCCCATAAAGTTCGCTGGATTTCTGGTGAGGTCATGTACCTAGCTACACCTGTGTGTGCGCATATACATTGGTGATATCTCGGGAGTGCACTTGCGGAGTACTATGAGCAATTAGCTATGCCTTCACATAGAGTTCGCTAGATTTTTGGCGAGTTCACGTACCTAGCTACGCCTGTGTGTGCGCATATACATTAGTGATATCTTGTGAGCGCACTTGCAGAGTACTAAGAGCAATTAGCTATACCTTCACACAGAGTTCGCTGGATTTCTGGCCAGTTCACATACCTAGCCATGCCTGTGTGTACGTATATACATTGGTGATATCTTGGCAGTGTACTTGCAGAGTACTAAGAGTAATTAGCTATGACTTCACACAGAGTTTGCTGAATTTCTAGCTAGTTCAGGTACCTAGCTACACCTATGTGTGTATATATACATTGGTATTATCTTGGGAGTGCACTTGTGGAGTTCCAAGAGCAATTAGCTATGCCTTTCTATTGAGTTCGCTGGATTTCTGGTGACTTCACATACCTAGCTATGCCTATTTCTGCAGATATAGTTGTGGATATCTCGAGAGTACACTTGCGGAGTCCCAAGAGTAATTAGCTATGCCTTCACACAGAGTTTGCTGGATTTCTGGTGAGTTCACGTATCTAGCTACGCCTGTATGTGCCCATATACATTGGTGATATCTCGGGAGTGCACTTGTGGAGTCCCTAAGAGCAATTAGCTATGCCTTCACATAGGGTTCGCTGGTTTTCTGGCGAGTCCATGTGCCTTGCTATGTTTGTACATATAGATGGGGGATAACTCGCGAGTGTACTAGGGAGTAGTGCTACCTCCTACTCTGGCTTGCTGCTGCCGACCTGCCTGTTTGAGGTGTTAGTAATACATGTGAAAAGAGGGGGCGCATGTGCTCTCGTGTTTTGTTAGTTCATGCGCCCTGGAAATTTATATTGGTTCACACAGCCTTGGAAATATATGTCGGTTGACATGGCTAGAAAATATGTATGATTGGTTCGAAGGCAGCCTCGTGCACACTGGTGTGACAGATCAGCATGCCGTCCTGCATGTATGTTTCAGGCCACATATGCCTACCAGCCATGAGATTACTGAAATGGGTAATAAGGTATGGACTCATGGCGGGCTTATTCATATATACTTGCTTGTTTGAGAAAGTCCTGCTTTTTGAGCCTTCTGCATATATATATGATAAAGTCATGCTTTCGAGGCTTGGTGATATATATGCGAGTAAGTTATGCTTTTCGAGGCTTCTTCATATATATGTGAGAAAGTCATGCTTTCGAGGCTTCTTGATATATATGCAAGAAAGTCATGCTTTTTGAGACTTAGGTGATATGTATCCGAGAAACTCATGCTTTTCGAGGCTCAGTGATATATATGTGAGAAAGTCATGCTTTCGAGGCTTAGTGATATATATGGGAGTAAGTCATGCTTTTCGAGGCTTTTTGATATATATGTGCCAAACTCATGCTTTCAAGGCTTAGTAATATATATACGAGAAAGTCATGCTTTTGTAGTCGACCCTGAGCGTAGGAGCCTACTTTTGAGGCTCATGTATGCATATGTCATGGCTGACGTAACACTTATTGGCTTGTACAAGCCCCTTCCTGGCAAAGGAGCTCCGGAAATCAGTGCTAAGGGCAGCCCGAAGAATGTTGATGTCACTGTGAGTTCTGTATATACTGTAGACATATAAGCAAGACTTACTCACATATATATATCACTAAGCCTCAAAAGTATGACTTTCTCGCATATATATCACTAAGCCTCAAAAGCATGAGTTTCTCATATATATATCACTAAGCCTCAAAAAGTATGAGTTTCTCGGATATATATGAAGAAGCCCTGAAAAGCATGACTTACTCACATATATATCACTAAGCCTCGAAAGCATGACTTTCTCACATATATATTACTGAGCCTTGAAAGCATGAGTTTCTCGCATATATATTACTAAGCCTCAAAAAGCATGAGTTTCTTACATATATATAAAGAAGCCTTGAAAAGCATGACTTACTCACATATATATCACTAAGCCTCGAAAGCATGAGTTTCTCGTATATATATCACTAAGCCTCGAAAGTATGAGTTTCTAGCATATATATCACTAAGCTACCAAATGCATGAGTTTCTCGGATATATATGAAGAAGCCTCGAAAGCATGAGTTTCTTGCATATATATGAAGAAGCTTCGAAAACCATGAGTTTCTCCCATATATATCACTAAGTCTCGAAAGCATGAGTTTCTCGCATATATATCAAAAAGCCTCGAAAGCAAAACTTTCTCGTATATATAATACATCAGGGGGTACCCTACTTTGACAGGACGAGCGCTTGGTCGGAACTCAACAACCAGAGTATCTACAATCAAGCGGACAGCACCACAAGATAGCCCTCGCTACTCACAATAAGAATATCTACACAGATCTCTAGGGAACAACTATCGTGACTCTTTCCCCCTCGATTGAAGCCTTTTCTCTCTTTCTCATTCCTCTTCTCCCCCGCTCTCACCCAAATTCAGCGCTCATGGGCATTAGTCCACGTTTTGGTGAGAGCACCCACACCAAGTCAGGCACTATCAATGAGGGAATTTGTAACTCACACACATGACAACGACCAATAGACACAAAGAATTCCCTACGATGCCAGGAAAGGGAAAGAGAAAAGACAACTCAGGAAAGATGGATCGTGTGAATCCACTACTTAAGATACGGATACCAGTTACCGACCATCCAAAGCCTCAACATGACATGCCTATGCACGACACAAGTGACACAAGCGACACAAGCAATACAAGCGACATAAGCGACACAAGCGCCATGACGGCTGCCGCCCTTTTATTCGCCAGGGAGATTATTAAACACACTGAAAGCAACCATTGCTCTACTCCGCTGAGCGCAAGTAGAGCAATTTGGTGCTTACGGGAACTCCTGACTTATATAAGAGGCGATGTGGCAAGGATATTTAGGGATGAAGTGTTTGAGAAGAATACCAAATGGTTCGCAAATAAACTAAACAATGGGAGCACCACATGGGTCAACAGCTCTAGACCTATATGGCCCAGGAGGACAGAGTCCAGTACCCAGACCACACCTCCACCACAATCCTCCCTTGTCCCACCAAATAAACAAGCGGACTCAAGTACCTAGACAATACCTCCGATCGCATCTCCGACACCGAAACCGAAGCTGCTAACTAATAGTATCTCCACTAACACGGACTCGCCTCCAACACGTACATACGCAGAGGTAGCAACCACCATCTCCTCACCCAAAAAGACGATACTATCACGAACCCTACAACTGAAGGGTAAAGAGAAAGTGATCACGACATAAATATGAGTGACTCCACCCCTGAGGGATTCTCCCCTGAACTAACCACGAGCTATCATACTTCACATGGCTCCGATGAAGTACAAACCTAGTCTCATGTGCTGCTGGATCAAAGAGAATAATGAGGGAGCTCGAATTCTTGGCATTCGCTGGCTTTTGCAAGAAGGGAGGAGGGTCGGCAAACTGGCATCATCACTCATCATCTACTTGGCAGAAGGAATTGACACTAGACATGGGCTTTGCATGGGTAGGCGGATCTTCCATACCTCTGAATAGGAGTGGGACAGATGATTTTCCCAGGTCAGTTGTTATTATATTACACTTTCTGTTCCTACTGGTGACACTATTTCTACTGGTGAGGGGTCTTATTAATTTTCTCGATTTTCTACTAGCGCGGGGTTTTGCGGGGTTTCTACTTGGAAGAGAGGTTCTTCCACTGACAAGGGGTTTTTTATACTGACAAGGGAGTTTTTTTTTTTTTCTACTGGTAAGAAGATTTTTATTTTGGTTTCTACTGGCGAGCGGTTTTGCAGGCCTCCGTCAGGCTTCTCGAGGTTATCTGGCATATATAGCTAGTTAATGATAGCATGGGGGCTTTGCGTTTTACGATTTTATATTTACTCTTCTGCTTTTCACACTCGGTGGACCTGGCAGATTAACTTACCTTGTCCTAAATCCATCCGGGTTTCCAGGTGGCTCCTCATAGTCCTCTCACTGGGATTGAATAGGAGTAATGAGTATTTAAAAAAAAAAAAAAAAAATTGCATATATAGGAAGAAGCCTCGAAAAGCATAACTTACTCATGATATATATATCACCAAGCCTGGAAAGCATGACTTTCTTGCATATATATGAAGAAGCCTCGAAAAGCAGAACTTTCTCGCACAAGCAAGTGTATATGAACAAGCTCGCTATGAGTCCATACCTTATTACCCATTTCGGTAATCTTACGGCTGGTAGGCATATGTAGCCTGAAACATGCATGTAGGATGGCATGCTAATCTGTTATACTAGTGTGCGCAAGGCTGCCTTCGAACCAATCACACATATTTCCTAGCCGCATCAACTGACACATATTTCTGGGGCTGTGTGAACCAACACATATTTCCGGGGTATGTGAACCAACAAAATACGAGAGCATGTGCGCCCCCTCTTTTCAGATGTATTACTCATACCTCAAACAGGCAGGTCGGTGGCAGCAAGCCAGAGTAGAAGGCAGCGGTACTCCCCCATCTATATGTGCAAACATAGCAAGGTATGTGAACTCACCAGAAAACCAGTGAACCCTATGTGAAGGCATAGCTAATTGCTTTTAGGGACTCCGCAAGTGCACTCCCGAGATATCACCAATGTATATGGGCACACCCAGGCATAGCTAGGTACATGAACTCATCAGAAATTCAGCGAACTCTGTGTGAAGGCATAGCTAATTGCTCTTGGGACTCCGCAAGTGCACTCCCGAGATATCTACAACTATATGCACAGAAATTGGCATAGCTAGGTATGTGAACTTGTCAGAAATCCAGCGAACTCTATAAGAAGGTATAGCTAATTGCTCTTGGGACTCTGCAAGTGCACTCCCAAGATATCACCAATGTATATGTGCACACATAGGCATAGCTAGATACGTGAACTGGCTAGAAATCTAGCGAACTCTGTGTGAAGGTATAGCTAATTGCTCTTAGTACTCCGCAAGTGCACTCCCAAGATATCACCAATGTATATACATACACACAGGTGTAGCTAGGTACGTGAACTGGCCAGAAATCCAGCGAACTCTCTATGAAGGCATAGCAAATTGCTCTTAGTACTCTGCAAGTGCACTCATGAGATATCACCAATGTATCTGCGCACAAACAAGCGTAGCTAGGTACGTGAACTGGCCAGAAATCTAGCGAACTCTATGTGAAGGCATAGCTAATTGCTCATGGTACTCTGCAAGTGCACTCCCGAGATGTCACCAATATATATGTGCACACACAGGCATAGCTAGGTACGTGACCTCACCAGAAATCCAGCGAACTCTATGGGAAGGTATAGCAAGTTGCTCATAGTACTCCGCAAGTGCACTCCAGAGATATCACCAATATATATGCGCACATACAGGTGTAGCTAGGTACATGAACTCGCCAGAAATCTAGCGAACTCTAGTTGAAGGTATAGCTAATTGCTCTTAGTACTCCGCAAGTGCAGTTACCCTCAGTGCACAGACACAGGCATAGCTAGGTACGTGGACTTGCCAGAAAACCAGCGAACTCTATGTGAAAGTATAGCTAATTGCTCTTAGTACTCCGTAAGTGCACTCCCGAGATATCACCAATGTATATTCGCAAACACAGGCATAGCTAGGTACTGAACTCACTGGAAATCTAGCGCACGCTTTGTGAAGGTACAGCTAATTGCTCCCAGGACTCCGCAAGTGCTCTCCCGAGATATTACCAATGTATATATGCAGACACAGGCATAGCTAAGGTATATGAACTCGCCAGAAAACCAGGGAACCCTATGTAAAGGCATAGCTGATTGCTCTTAGGGACTCTACAAGTGCACCAATGTTTATGCGCAGATACAGGTGTAGCTAGGTATGTGAACTCACCAGAAAACTAGCGAATCTTATATGAAGGCATAGCTAATTGCTCTTAGGGACTCTGCAAGTGCACTCCCGAGATATCACCAATGTATATGTGCAGACACAGGCGTAGCTAGGTACATGCACTCACCATAAAACAAGCGAACTCTATGTGAAGGTATAGCTAATTTCTCTCAGGACTCCACAATTGCACTTCCCAGATATCCACAACTATATACGCAGATTCAGGTGTTGCTAGATACGTGAACTCACCAGAAAACCAGTGAACTCTATGTAAATGCATAGCTAATAGCTCTAGTACTAGGCATTGCTTTTGGCAGTATCTGACTACATCAGCTAGCTATTGGGTAGCAATAGATGAGTACAGTCTCACAATATCAATGTTCTGTGCCAAATATATCAATGTTCCATGGCTAATAGCAATATAGATATCTATAGTTCAAAGCATGACAACAACTACTTTATAGACAGGGCTCAGATCAGGGAACCGCTGTGATTTTGAGAGGCATATGTACAGCATAGAGTTCTATAGGATCCAAGAGGGAATGGGTTCATTAGAAGTTCAGCCGTGTATACATATGGTATGTGCCCACGACCCCGATACATAATACAGGACCTCAGAGCGCAGAGCTTTAGAGTACAGCGCCATGGCACAAGCAGTACTGAGTTCGCCTCCATAACTATCATAATGCCTTTACTGGCATAGGGGGTGGAGGACGCCTACCGTCCGGACGCAGAGCTCTGGCGCAGACTCTGGGAGTAAAGCATTGCAGCGGACACCCATAGGTGGTCACGCCGGGACATAGATGGTAGGGCATTGGCATGATGGCGCGAACTGGCACAGAGAGGTGTCAGGGCGACAACTAACGCCCGCAGGCCGCCATTAACTGTCAGTTTGTCTTTAGGTCATTAGTGGCCTCGGACACTGTAAAGGCAAACTGATATTGTTACTAATGTAGCTGTATATTGACTACTCTTGTATAAGCAATAGTCCCTGTTTAGCTTGGGTGTTATATATTCATATGGAACTCCTCCAGTATAACTGTGATATAGTTATGTCTCTTGTTTATATTGAGAAAAACTCTGCATTTGAGGCTTACAAACTGATGTATTCGGGCCTTGTTTATATAGAAGAAAACTATGTATTCAAAGCTTGTTAATATTAAAGAAAACCATACATTGGAAGCTTGTTTATATAGAAGAAAACCTATAAATTGACAAGTCTCGAATGCATAGTTTTCTTCAATATAAATAAGTCTTGAATGCATGGATTTACCACAAGCCCTAAATGTATAGTTTTCTTCCAAATAAACAAGCCTCGAATATATAGTTTTCTTTCATATCAACAAGCTCCGAATACATAAGTTTGTAAACCTCAAATGTATAGATTTCTTCTATACAAATAAGCCCCGAATGTATAGTTTTCTTCAATATAAACAAGCCTTGAATATATAGTTTTCCTTAATATAAACAAGCGATACAACTATATTACAGTTGTACTATAGGAGTTCCATATGAATTGCAAGGTTGGGTATAATGCCCAAGCTAAATAGGAACTATTACCTATGTAGGAAAAGTCAATATGCAGTCATACGTGCAGATATTACTAGTCTAAGGTGATATTGCTATGTTGACAGATGCAAGAGGCCTGCTAAGTGTGGTTTATCACTTCCAGTCTGAGGGCTAGCATGTAGGCTAGTACATACCTCAATTTCTCTAGTCTGCTACTAGTATATTTAAAAGATGCCGCTGGTACATCTGAAGGACATAGAAACTTTCAACTATAATATAAGTCAATGAAACTCATGAACTGGCTGCTAGGTGAGAGGATTACCAAACCTTCAATATGAGTACGTGTAATTAACCTATCTTACAGAATACTACAAGGAACCGATCAAGCAAGTTCAGTTCGTTTAGGTGTGTGTATTACCAGACCTCTAATATGAGTACATATAACTAACCTATCTCACAGAATACTATAAGAAACTGATCAAGAAGTTCAGTTCATTTAAGTAAGTACATTGCCAGACCTCCAATATAAGCACACATAACTAACCTATCATATAGAATACTACAAGGAACTAATCAAGCAAGTTCAGTTTATTTAGGTGAGTGCATTGCCAAACCTCTAATATGAGCATATATAACTAACATATAATACAGGATATTAGAAGGAACCAAGCAAGCAAGTTCAGTTCTTTGAGGTGAGAGGATTGCCAGACGTCTGATAACTGCATGCATAACTAACCTGTGTCATAGAATTCTACAGCAGTATGGACGGAGTGATAACTCTAATATTGCTACTCCAATACGTCTAACATCTCTACTTACGTGACTCCGATATCTCTACTTCTATAGCTTCAATATGTCCACTCCCATGATACTCCAATGCATCCACTTCTATGGCTCCAATGCCTTTGATGCCTCCACTCCTATAGCTCTGATATCTCCAATGCCTCCACTCTAGTAGCTCTGATACCTCCACTCCTATAGCATTAATACTTCCACTCCCATTGCTCCGATGCCTCTAATGCCTGCACTTTCATGGCTCTAATGCATGACTCCAGTATCAAGGACAATAAACTGGATTCTTAGGATTGATGGGTTAGTTCAAGTTGTCAGTAGTCAACCTACTAATAATAACTTCTAGGAATTAAGTAATTACAAGAACTCAATAACTAGGATGCCCCTATTAATGGTGACAAGCTTAAATTGATCCTTGTGTGAATGTTAACACATAGATCTAACCTATTATATCACTTTATTTGAATCACAGAATCCTCTTGCAGGAAATATTTGTATATGTACATGAGAATTTAAGGATGATTACCCTGTGTCTCACCTAAGTGGCAACTACTCCAATACACATTGGTTCAGTACTGGTAGGTGCTACAGGATCCCTCTATTGCCACAGCAACCATCAGATCCTGGTTATTTCTATCCTCTCAACTAACCAACCAAGACCTCACAAGTTGGACTTTCACGAACCAGAGTCCGGCTAGGTTAGTTTATTAGGATAGCTCTACCCTAAAAAGGTATCTTGTTTGGACCGATTGAGGACTGGGGCCTTGGTCACAGCAAACTTTGCTGGAATTTAATGGGGAAGGAGGAGTTAAGAGATGGCAATTTGTACTAGAAAAGGTTATGAGCTGGGAGGTAGTCCTGAAATTTAGAGAAAGAGGAAAGCAAGCATTGGTAAAGGTGGCACTCAATACAAAGAGGATTAGTAAGGAATGGAAGAGAGAAGGTTCTTGGAGTAGTTATATATCCCAGATGGAGAGGTTCGGAAGAGAAGAGGAGGAAATACTAAACGTAACTGATAGGATATCAGCGGAAAGAGTAACTGAGCTCCTCAAAGCTAGTGTAGTTATTCAGGATGCAACAGTTAATAGAGAGCTAGAAGGGCTTGACTTTGAGATCGAGACTACAGAAGGGAAGGAGGAGATATTAGATATGATTATAGTGTGCCCACTAAGGCCAGATGAAAGGGTGGCTGAAGGGTTCCTTTAAAAATGGATTTTCAGAACACCAAAGTCTAAGAGAAGGCAAAGGAATCGGGAACAAGCCGGAAATTTAGAGAGTAGTATGGAAAGAGCTGAGGAGGAGGAGGAGATATTGGATAATGAAGCTAGAGTAAGGAAAAGTACAATAAAGAGGAGAAAGTTAGGGAATAAGGGTTTGACTTTAGGGGATTTGGAAGTAATTTATAGAAAAGGGGGGGTCGACTCAGCACTACTGGATATATCGATGGACTGGGCAGATGAGAAGATGGTACCAATTCCGGAAAAAAAGGGTTTGGACAATAGCAAATACACGGTAAAGGAGCTGACCGACGAAGAAGTTAAGAGGCTTTTAGAAGACGGTATAGAAGGCCAAGGCAGAGGGGGGGAAAAAGAGGAGAATGAGGAGATGAGAGAGGAAGAGGAGCCTAAAGTGGGAGTGGGGGGATCGTGGAAGAGACCCTATGAACCCAAGATAAAAATAGAGAGAGTAAACGCAATTATAGAAAATACAATTACTATAAGAGAAGTTGATAAGCTTAGCAGAGAACAGAAATCATGGAGGTCAAAAAAAGACACTAGAATAGCAAGGAACTTAATGATAGTCGGAGGAGAGTGCATAGAACAGGGGTTGTACAAAGACAGAGACAATGCAGGGAAAGGAGGTTGGAAGAGACTGCTGAAGGAAACAGTAAAATATGGAGATAGGGAACAAGTGATTAGAGTGTCAGAGACTGAATAGTACTGGAGAGTAATTAAGGAAATCAGAACAGGATCTTTATGGGGACTGGAAAGAGAGGTGAAGGATATAAAGGAAGAATTAGCTGTTTTGGCAGTTTCATTGGGAGCGGGTACTCTAGAACAACAAGCCAAAGTCAAGAGAAGTTTGAATGCAAGAAAAGGACAAGTGGAAGAGGAGAAGAGAAAGGCAAACGAGCTCAAAAAGCTAGATAGAAGGAAAAAAAAAGCGCAGGCAGGGTTGAAGAAGGAGGTATTAGTATAGAACAAGGTAGAGGAGATAGCAATACAGGTGAAGTCAGTATGAGATAGCCAACAGAAGGCTTGGAAGGCATACGAGGGCGAGCTTGCTGAACTGAAGGGAAAAGACAGATCAGCACTATTAGAGAAGGGATTAATTGGACTGGAGCAACAAATGAAGGAAGCTAAGGAGATAATGAAGAAGATTGAGAAGGGATTCGGGGAGCTGTTAGAAACCAAAGTTGGAAAATTGAGGCAGGTCATAAATGGAGAGATCTTGAAAAGAGTGGAAGTTGTCATGGAGCATATGCAGGAAATGGATGCTAATGGTAAGAGAGAGTTGGAAGCAGCAGTAGCAAAAGTTAACAAGCTACTAAAAGAGATAGAGTTGACTCTGGGAAGGACAACTTGGTCAGTTATAGTAAAAGCAGGTTAAGGGGAGTATAAAGATGAGAGTATGTAGTCAGTAAGTAGGGTCGTACAAGAGATAGACCCAATCGAGGTTGCAGGTGAGGTGGGGAAGATACTAGTGCAAGTTTTTAGAAGAACAGAGGATATCCTAAATGTCTAGATTAATAAAGGAAAATTAGTTAAGATAATTGTAGTAGATATTCCAATAACTATAGCAAGGGGGTGGAAGGCCCTTGCAGAGAAGCTGAAGAAGGAAAATAAAGCATGGAAGAGGGCCAAAAGGATGCCTAAGATTTGGGAGGGAGCAAAGGTGTTGGATTTTACATTTGATGCAGCAGACACAGTGGAAGCAGCTAGTTTAGTTAAGAGTGGGATTATTTGGGATAGCAAGAGATGGAAGGTTACTATGTTTGCATATGGGGGCGCAGGTCAGGAGACAAGCAGAAAGACAACAATACCAAAGGGCCCACACAGCTGGCATCCAGTTCAAGGGTATCAAAGCTAGAGAAGCTATCAAAACTAGGGGAGCTATGAAAGCCAGGGAGGCTATCAAAGCTAGGAGGGCTATCAAAGCCAGTAGGGCTATCAAAGCCGAGGGGGCTTTCAAAGCTGAAGGGGTTATCAGAATAGCTCTTTTTAAGAGAAAGTACAGAAAATGATGAGCAGGGTGCAGTGCCATAATTGTGGAGGGTGGGGACATATGAGACGGAGGTGCACATCAATTAGTAAGGTGATGGCAGATAAGATTAAAAGGAAAATAGAGAATACAGGTAAGGGCAAACAAAGGAAAAAAGATGAAGAAGAATTCGAGGTAGTTGAGCACAAGAAGAGTGGGTCATAGAGGGTTGAGGAGAAGGAACTCCCCATAACTAATGGGTCCTTGAGTATTAAGAAGATATGATTCGGTTCTGAGAAAGAGAGTAATGATGGCTGGACAGTAGGCAAAGGCCCTTCTTAGGAGCCTTCTTGCTGGTAAAGTTATTAAGGTAGCCTACTAGAATATAGGGGAAAGCCATATAAATACCTATGTATTCTTGGAATAGTACAAGGAAGAGGAGATGGACATAGCTTTTGTAGGGGAAGCTTTGATCAAAAATGGGACTCAAAGCTACCCATTATTAATATTAGACTTAAAAGTCAAGAAAGGTAGAAGAGTAATGGCTTTCTGGAGGAATAGGTGGAATGGTAAGGTTAAGGTGGTAAGTGAGGAGGATAATCTAATTTTTCTAAAGTTCAAGGGGAAAAGAGTTGGAGGTGTATATGCAGACAGAAAACTATATGGGACAGCTTGGAAGGATTGGCTGGAAAAGGTAGAGGGACTTACTAGCTAGGAAGGGAAGGTGGTTGGTGATTGGAATGCACATAGTAAGGCTTAGGATAGTGGCAATAAAGAGGATAGTAGAGACAGTACTATGGCAGATCAGGTGGTAGGTAGCGGCTTTGAGATTGCTGATAGACAAGGTTCTTGGACTTGGGAAAGAGTAACAAAAGGCAGACTCGAGAGAAGTAGGATCAACTTATTCTTAAGTAGGGGGGCTAAAAGGCAGGAGGAGGTCGAAAGTGAAAATTAAGTTTGGATTACTGATGAGAAATAGTCCGGGGAGAAAGCCAGAGAAATAGGATTAAAAAGGCAGTGGATTGGAAAATGCTAGAAGTACTGGTAGAGGAGGTGGTGGAGGAAAAGAAAGAGGATGCTTGGTTTGAGAGACTAGAGGGGCTTACACTATATGAAAAACTCAAAAGCCTTCGTATACAGGTCTTAAAAAAGCTTAGGATTCCAGAGAGATCAAAGAGATGGTAGGATGACGAGCTAAGAGAATAGCTTAAGTATATAAGAAAAAGTTGCCGAAATCTCATTGATGGGCTAATACAAAGTAATAGGGTAAAGAGATAGATGGTAGAGAAAGAAGGGTTGAGAAAAATAATAAGGGAGAAAAAAAAGGAGTGTTAGTAGAAATTCTGCTAGGAGAACCGGAAAAAAGACCCATGGGAGGTAGTGGAGTGGGTAAAAGACTCATGGCACCTCCGACAATATATGAAGTATCTAGAAGATATTAATGGCAGAAGGCTAGAAAGCGATAATTGTAACGTGGCTCGAGGGGCTGAGGGAGGTCAAGGGGTATGAACAAGGCAGAAGGCAGAAGCGAGGCAGGGGCAGGGGCAGGGCAGAGGCCAGGAGAGCCAGCGAGGTAGAGAATGATGGTAAAGATGAAGACGGAGGCCAAGGCAAGGCAAGGCAAAGGCAGAGTCGAAGACGAAGGCGAAGGCGAAGGCGAGGACAGAGGCTAAGGCAAGGTAAGGCAAGGCAAGGCGAAGGCAAAGGGAAGATGCACAAGGAAGGTACACCAGCATGGAGAGAAGTAAGGTCCTGTATTATATATAAGACGTTGGATAGGGATCCAACGAGAGGGAGGAGAGAGCAAGCTATATATACAGGCTTCCTTCCTGGCTAAGGCTATTGGAAGGAATAAGGTTCCCGAGACCCCTTATCTCGGGAGCCGAGATAATAACGCTATCGATGCAGGTGGTGCCAAAAGGAACAACGAATAATAATAACGAGGTCAGGCTAGGCTAGGAAGGGATGGTTATGACAATAATGAGAAGATAGAGGGATTAGTAGCGGATCATTTTAGTTGAAGAAAAGAAGAGAGGGATTTGGAGGAAAAAGCGGAGATTTAGAATATGAGAGAGGGGGGTGAGGTAAGGAAGGAAGACATAAGGAATACCCTTTAAGGAACCAGTAATAAGTTAGTAGTAGGCCTAGATAGGATAAGCTATTGATGCATTAAAGCAGTCCTGAAGACTAAGCTAGGGAGAGAGGTTATAAGGGAGGTTGCAGATAATCTGGCAAGGGGATATATACCGAAGGCATGGCAATATAGCAAAGTTGTTATGATCCTAAAACCTGAGAAAGATCATGGGAAGACTAAAGGTTGGATACCAATTAATTTAATTAATTGTATTAGGAAGCTAGGTAAGAAGGTAGTAGCGGATAGATTGCAAATGTCCAGTCTTTTACATAAATATCAATTAGGCTTGGTTAAGGGGTACTGTGCTATAGAGGTAGCCCTAAGAACAGTAACAAGAGCTCAAAGGTATTTGGCAAGAGGGGGCAATGTAGGCTAGGCCTGCTGGGATATGAAGGGAGGCATTCAGAATGTAAGAGAAGAGGATATGATTAGAGAGCTCGAGAAGTCAGAGGAAGGCAGAAAATAGATTCCTTGGATTAGAAACTTTTTCAGAACTAGGAAATTTGAGCTAGAGTAGGACGGTAAAGTTATAGGGAGGGGAAAGACTAACCTTAGATCTCTACAAGGCTCTCCATTATTACCGGTAATCTTCTTGATCTGGATGGCACTAATAATTAAAAAAATAGAAATTAGGTTGGCAGAGAAATTAGATAGAGGAGCGGACATGGAACTCCCTTCATATGTAGATGACTTGTATCTGAATATATACTATTGGGGAGGTCAAGCAAATATGGATAATCTGTTAGGGAGGGCAGATAAAATGGTGAATAAGGTAGCAGAGGAGAATTTCTTGCCTTTAGAAGATAGCAAGTACGAGAAGCTAGTACTAAAGACAAAAAGGAGGAAGGAGAAGAAAGAGGTGAAGTGGGTTAAATGGATCGGTATCATTTTGGATGAGAGCCTAATATTCAAAATGTACTGGCAAAGTAGGATCTAGAAAGCTAGGAAGCTTTTGGGACAGCTAAATAGGCTAGAGAACTCATCTTAGAGAATGAGCACCAATACCTAAAGGTTGGTGTATATAGGGATGATTAGGGTAGTAGTACTATGGGGCTCTGAACTTAGCTGAAGGGGGCAGTGGGATTGGGAAGAAGAGTTTGAGAAGTTACAATACCAAGCTCTTAAGAAATGTATTAATGCTACCCAGGGTTTGAGATAGGAGCTGGTAAGCCAAATCATAGGAGTAGAAAGTCCAAGAATAGTGTTGGATATAGCTCAGGCAAGGCTGATAGGGAAGATGATGTGAGATCTAGTTGTACTGGAGGATCTGTAGTTAGATGATGGTATTCGGGAGAGGAATGTAGAGGAGGGAAGATCATGGGACTATATTGGTACACCATATAGAATACAGGATAATCCAAAGGAGGATGGCTTCACCTTGGTAATATCAGCAATTTATAATAAGGCAGAGTTCGTGAGAGAAGGTTTGAACAAGGTGTTAAGAATAGGAGGCCTATATGGGGTAGTAGAGGTACTAATAATTGACCTGGGCCTGACTAGGGAGGATAAGCCAGATCGGTGGATTAAAAAAATCGGAGAGTTGAAGGAGGACTTAGTAGTAGTATACACAGATAGCAGTATGAGCGAAGGTGGAGGAGTGGGTGGGGGCTGGTGTTTGGAAGAGAAGACCATAAAGGAAAAGACTAGTCTAGGGAGATTGTGCACAGTATGGAATAGAGAGGTTGCTGGGATTAGAAAAGCCCTAGAAAAGACACCTCAACATTTGAAGGTACTGATATTAACGGACTCAACAGCAGCAATCAGTGCACTTAAAAAGGCAAGAAGAAGGGGAAAGGCAAGGACAGCAGACCTTATCTCAGCAGCTGCAGGTATCAAAGAAAGGCAAGAGAAGCTAGGGGTGAAGGGAGTAAGGTTGGGATGGGTAAAAGTTCATGTCAGGATTCTAAGCAATGAACAGGCAGATGTGCTGGCAAAAGAAGGGGCGGAGGATCAATATCCTGAAGAGCCTCAGATCATAGAGAGTAAGCTCATAGAGAGTAAGCTCAAATAGGAATAGAAGAAATTGAGGGAGGTGGAGAGAAAGGTAGTCAGAACAGGGGGGAGTAGGGTAGTGAGGTGGGGAAGGAAGGCAAGATATAACTATGTCCATTGCAGGGCTGGGAAGGGAAATCTTCGAGCCTGGCGTCCCATATTGGATAATACAGTAGACCCGACTTGCTGGACATGTGGAAGACATATGGAGACAGGCAAGCATATAGCCTTGATCTGGTCATAGGGGGAGGAGATGAATGAGCGGAAGAAGTAGGTAAAGAAAGTGAAAGATGGGGGAGGTGAATATGTGGTAGATTTGGTGGAGATGTTCTTCGCCAACCTTAAGTTGGCCTGAGTAGGATTGGGGTATTGGGCTATCTCCTCTTGTTTGTCTCTTCTGATATCGTTTACTCTACGTGTTGTTCCGTGAGATTTCCGAGCCTTTTAAGGTGAGGAAACGGAACCGTCTCATAGCCTTAGGCTCCATAAATGTATAGACTTCAAAAAAAAAAAAAAAAAAAAGTTGTCAGTAGTCAGGCAAATAGTGGTAGTAGTTTGTGAATTATGGTCGGTGAGTGTACTCTTGGTGCAAGTAATTTGGAACAAGTTAGCTAGCAAGTAACATTGGGACTGGCATTAGCAAAAAAAATTTTATATTAGGAAGCGTGACATCTTTATGTTTATCATATGGCTTCCTATCACTTAGGTGGTAGTATTTTTCTGCATCCGGAGCCTCCTGTCAGCCAGGTTGCATTCCATGCTTCATATCAACCAAGCTGTGTCCCATACTTCTTGTGAATTCATATATTTTAGACTCTAGGCTACGCATGAATGAATTCACACGTATTTAAAGAGGGCGCAAATGTATGAATTTATATATATTTAGAGAGGCTGTAAATGTGTTCTGGGCCTACAGCGAGAAAATTAAATTCGCGAGAGGCTCGGGCCTCTCGTGAGGGGCCCAGGCACACAGCGAGACCACTTATCTCCTGGGTGGCCTGGGCCTAGCGGGAGAATTCGGAATGGCCAGGCCATCCCCAAGTATGAGAAAAATGTTTCTTCATGGTATCTTGATAATTTAGATAATATGGCTATTAGGTGAGCTCATTACCCTGAACTAGACACTTGACTGTCATACTTAGGTTATCAATAGCTTACTTACTATACAAGACACGTGTGATATATGGTGAGCTCGTTATAATATACAGCTCACCACTGAATGCATCCTTGCTACTCAAGCCATACTTGTGACATAACGTATGCTTGCCATAAAATACGAAGCTAACTTTACTCGTAGAGGCTTGGCATGAGACTACACAAAATGTATGCTTATCACTCGAGCTATACTTGCTAGATAATGTATGCTTGCCATATAACGTACGCTTGCCACATACCACTCGAGCTATACTTGCCAGATAATGTATGCTTGCCAGATAACGTATGCTTGCCAGATAACGTATACTTGCCAGATAACGTACGCTTACTACATAACGTATGCTTACCACATAATGAAGGCTCAGCTCGCCACACAAACGTATGCTCATTACACAAATGTATGCTTGGCAGATAACGTATGCTTGCCAGATAACGAATGCTTGCCACATAACGTATGCTTGCCACATAATGAAGGCTCAGCTCACCACACAAACGTATGCTCATCACACAAACGTATACTTGCCAGATAACATATGCTTGCCAGATAATGTATGCTTGCCATATAATGTATGCTTGCCATATAATGTAAGCTTGCCATATAATGTACGCTTGCCATATAATGTATACTTACCACTCGAGCTATACTTGCCAGATAATGTATGC
This sequence comes from Terfezia boudieri ATCC MYA-4762, assembly GCA_003788615.2. Taxonomy (NCBI): domain Eukaryota; kingdom Fungi; phylum Ascomycota; class Pezizomycetes; order Pezizales; family Pezizaceae; genus Terfezia; species Terfezia boudieri. The sequence goes on from ML121546.1 coordinate 810,981, forward strand.
TTGCCATATAATATACGCTTGCCATATAATGTATGCTTACCACTCGAGCTATGCTTGCCAGATAATGTATGCTTGCCATATAACGTATGCTTGCCACATAATGAAGGCTCAGCTCACCACATAAACGTTGGCTTGCCAGATAACGTATGCTTGCTACATAATGTACGCTTGCCACATAATGAATGCTTACCACTCGAGCTATGCTTGCCAGATAACGTATGCTTGCCATATAACGTACGAATGTATGCTTGCCACATAATCTATACTTACCACTCGACCTATGCTTGCCAGATAATGTATGCTTGCCAACTAACATACGCTTGCCATATAATAAAGGCTCAGCTCATGACTCCTACTCAAGGCATGCTAACGTACACTTGCCACTCAAGGTATACTCAAATACTCACTACGTATAGCATATTTGAAAAATCAGATATAAAATGGACCGATGTATTTATATAAGATATCGTTTAAATATACAAATCAGTCTTCTCCAAGATGTCGACAGTTACCTATGAACCTTCCTCATCTTTTGAGCCTTACGAAGGTCCTTTTGCTTCTAGTGTTCATCTAGCTTTTGAAGAATTGATAGCCCAATCTAATACACCATGCTGGTGCTTAACTCTGGATCAATGGAGAGAAATTAGACAACCACTTCTAAACCCTAATTCATTAGGAGTATTAGACAAGCAAGGCCACTGGTGCAAATGGACAGCTTTAAATGAATATTATTTAAGAAATGGGAATATTTATAAAAAACCAACAGGAATACAGAAAAAGGCTGGACTAAGTGATCGGCACATTGTTCTTGATCATGAAGTCTATAATATAGTTGTTACTACGTATAGTAGCTTATTACATGCTGGTAAAAACAAAACATTTAATGCAATTAATAGTCAATTCTATAGAGTCGCACGAACAGAGGTATGTTATTCAATAAAGAATTAATATACACATTTTATATAGTATGTTTATTTATATTTAGGTAATTTAGATACTACAATATTATTCTATATGTGTTAAATCTAAGCCAAGAACAACTCGAGCACCACTACAACTAATTGTAGTATCAGAATTATGAGAGTGAGTACAGATTGATTTGATTGATATGTGGAGCAATCCAGATAGAAAGTATAATTAGATATTGCATATTCGAGATCATTTTTCGAAGTTTTCAGCAGCATATCCATTAAAAACTAAACGCAGTCGTGAGGTTGCAACTGGTCTCTTAAACTGGATTAGCTTATTTAGTCCACCTAAAATTCTTCAATATGATAATAGTATGGAATTTAAAGGCACTGTCCTTATTCTAGTAAAATTACATGGAATTAATCTTATAAATGGACAACTTGACATCCAGAAACACAAGGCTTAATTGAACAAGCCAATCGAGTATTAAAGAACAAGCTTTATGCATGGAAAGAGGAGTGGAAAACTAATAAATGGGCTAAAGGGCTCCCAGTTATAGTCTTAGCAATGAATGCACAGGTATATGGAATAATAATATTTTTCTATAATTATTTGAGTCTTATTTTAACTAATTTAATATAATCTAGGTCCATTCTACTATGGGATATACACCATATGAGGTTGTCTTCAAAATTAAGCTAGGTACATTACCACTACCAGCTTCATAACAAAACAAAGCAACTCTTATTACCGAGAGTGGTGATGAAATTACTCTACCAAAAATAAGATCTCGATATGATAGTCAACTAGTTTTTCGATACTTATTAGACAATTCTAATGATAGCTCCTCATTATTAACAAGAGACTCACTATCTACTTCGGGTAGTTTTTTTTTTTTTTTTTTTTAGAGTCTATACACCTATGGAGCCTAAGGCTATGAGGCGGCCCCGTTCCCTCATCTTAAAAGACTCAGTACACCCACGGAACAACGAGCAAAACAACAACTCTGTAATAACTATAGAAGACCCGCTACCTATAGGGGTGCGAAATACCGGACAAGGTAAAGCTATTACCAATCGCTGTGCAAATCCACCTTCTTCCTTCCTCTCTCAAAGTCATAAGCCTCAATTGCGAGCCACCGTCCCCTCAGCTTTAGGTGACTCCCAACAGAAACTATCCTATCTAAAAATACTACAATGGAGCTGGTGGCTTTCCCCAGTCTCCAGTTACCTCCCAGGAGCCAACGTGCCCCCATAACCCCATGTACTCCTGTATCCTGTATAATATCTGCCATGGGTTTTTGGCAGGGGACCCCATGAATCACAATCGCCTTTGCTTTTGATCTGTCGCTAGGTAATATAGTTGGTGGGGGTGTTTTAGCTGGTCGGGTTTTCTTACCAGCCTTTGCTGCCGAACGTAGTGCAGCCTGTTTTTTTGTAGTTGGAGGTGCCACTACTAGAGCCTCGTTCTCATCCTCATAACCAGACAGGTCTTCATACATGTCTGACCTATCTGCCATCACAATATCCTCTTTGTCTCTTGGCCCCTTCTCCTCAATCTCTGCCTCTATTTGTACTGCCACTTCTACCTGTACCTTCTTTATCTCCTCTACAACATAGTCTAACTGGGTTACGATTGATACTGTCTCAACCAGTAGTGCCTTACCCTTTGCCTGCTATTTCTTCCGCTCGGAAACCAACATATTCCTTGACCTCTCTCCTGCCTCTTTCTCTGCCCACTCCTTCCAATTTCTCTCACATATCTGTAGTTGGTTTCCTGCCCACTCCTCTCGCTCAACTCACTTCTTTTTTTCCTGCTTCAACTCCTCCCTCAGTTGCTGCGACTTCTTCCATACCTTATTCAATAGCACCACCGTTGATGCCTGTGTCTTCTTAGTTTCCACTAATTCCTTCTCAGCATCTCCTCTTGTTGAGAGGTTCTTAACTTGGTCTGTAAGAATTCCAATCTCCTTCTCTAACTCAGTTTCCCTATCTTGTGCATCACTTAATTCAGTGAGATACTTATCTCTCTCCTGAAGAATTGCCTCTGCACCCTTAGATAAGTCATCCCTGCCTTCAAATTCCACTGAGCCATCTTTACCTAAGATTGTTAAGACCATATCAAAGTCAGTCCCTTCAGGTGCCCCTTCTCCCCCGACAATCCTGATAAAGTGACCTAGTAAAAACAACCCCACTGTTTTCTACTCCTGTAAGTCCATTGAATTGAACTTCTCTATTCTCTACTTTCTTCCCCATCTATCAATCAACTCCTCATCATCTGAGTCTAGAAATCCGACTAGATTTCCTTTGGCCACCCAAAGCCCAAATGACTCCTCCTCTGAGCTAGAACTTGCCTCCTCCTCCTCCTCCTCCTCCTCCTTCTTGCTCTCAGTGAGCGTACCCCCTAATCTCTTCTTGAAGATCATAGGCAATATAGTACTAGATGTAGGGCCCAGTGTTAGTAGTTGCACAGGATCCGGGGTTTTGTACCTTAGTCTCTTGTCTAGGGTAGGAACCGCCAAAGGTTTGGTGCTCCTCCCTTTTCCCTTACGGTGTTGTGGCATCCCTAAAAAGTCCCGATAATTCCCCAAAGAAATCTGACTTTCCACTCCGAAGGTAACCTAAGGTCTTACGCTGCTATTGGGGTTGCAATGCACTGCTCTAAGCCTCCAAGTGTGCTGTTGTATCCACCACCAAAATCGCCCCGTGTCATAGCAAGGCTTGGCCCTCTGGGGGATTGTGTAGCTCACTTCAATTGAGCCCGAAAAATAGATATTCATTCTCTACTCATTCTGCTCTATAAATCGCTGTTTTCCCTGACGACAGAAACCCTCTGGTTGTTAAGATCGACCAAGTAGGCTCATCCTGCACGGTGTTGTAGTCTGACTTCGGATAGTAATTCAAGTCAAGAAAATAGACGAAAAGACATTTTACATATGAAAATGTCAGGAGTAGATACGGAGGAGTCAGAAGTAGATATGGAGAAGTTAGGAGGAGATGTAGAGGAGTCAGAAGAAGATGCAGAGCAGTTAAGGGAAGATGGAGAGGAGTCAGGAGGAGATACGGAGGAGTCAGAAAGAGATATAGAGGAGTTAGGAGAAGATGCGGAAGAGTTAGAACAAGATGCGGAAGAGTTAGGAGAAGATGCGAAAGAGTTAGGAGAAGATGCGAAAGAGTTAGGAGGAGATATGGAAGAGTTAGGAGGAGATATGGAAGAGTTAAGAGGAGATACGGAGGAGTCAGGAGCAGATATTCTAGGTATAAATATACTGCTAGATCTAATATACTAATATACTAACTAGATATTATATATCAGATTCCTCTATTATATTAGCTCGAGTTCAGGCCAATACTATAAAGGCTCGTACTCAAATGAGTATAAAATACAGCAAATCGCAACAAATTGCACAATTTAATGTTGGTGATCTGGTATCACTTTACATTTCTAGAATTGACCGACATGCAACCAATGCACCTAGGGTATTCTGCAAAATCACCCTTAAACCTCATCCAGATCGATATCAGTTGCTCACTCTACATGGCATACTGAACCGCTATTATCCTACCTGTAAGCTACAGAAACTTCCACCAAATTTTACTCATCCTGATTTAGATCGATTGCATACATTATCTAAATATAATGCAAACCGCCTATCATTAAGGGAGGCTGCTGCATTAAGTACACAGACTGAGCCTGAAACTACATGTAAATGTAAAGGCAAATGTCAAACTCGCCGCTGTTCCTGTTTTCGTTTGAACCGAGAATGTACTACCCGATGTCATCCTACAAATCTCATATGTACCAACAAATCTCGTTCCATTTCATCCTCATCAGAATCCTCTAAAGAGGACACAGTACATGTTGCTGGCCCTTCTACTGAATATCCCATCTCATTTCATCCTGTACTTCCACTTATTTTTATTTCATTGCATGCTTTATTCCATGTTGTATCTACTATATATGAATATTACTTACTCAGGTAATTATGTGCTCCCGTATGCTCCCGAGGGGCCCGGGCCCACAGCGAGAAGAGTTGTTGTCTCGCTGTGGGCCCGGAACAAATGCATCAATTGATACATATTTAGAGAGGGTGTGAAAGCATGAATTCCATGAATTCATACATATTTCGAGAGGGCACGAATGTATGAGTTCATATATATATTGAGAGGCTGCGCATGTATCAATTCCATGAATCTGATGATATCTCTAAATCTAGCTAGCTTAATACCCGGCAAACCAAAATAACTCTGATCCAATTGTCCAAATAAGCCCGGAATCCAACCCTAGATATCAGCGTGCAAATGAGCCTGGAATCCACCGTGCTAATTGACCTAGATATTCGCCTGCAAATAAGCCTGGCCTAGATATCTGCCTGCAAATTAGCCTGGAATCCACCGTTCAAATCGACCTAGATATTTGTGTGCAAATGAGCCTGGAATCCACCATTCAAATAGACCTAGATATCGCGTGCAAATGTGCCTGGAATCGACCGTACTAATCGAGCCTGGAATCCACCGTGCAAATCGACCTAGATATTGGCATGGAAATCTGCCTGGCCTAGATATCAGCGTGCAAATGAGCCTGGAATCCACCGTGCAAATCGACCTAGATATTCGCGTGCAAATCTGCCTGGCCTAGATACCTGCCTGCAAATTAGCCTGGAATCCACCGTTCAAATAGATCTAGATATCAGCGTGCAAATGAGCCTGGAATCCACCGGAAGATCTAATTCAACTAGCACGGTGGATTCGCAGGCAAATCAGCCCGGCCTAGATATCTGCAGGCGAATATCTAGGTCGATTGCTGGAATCCACCGCTCAAATACACGCTAGATATCTAGCGTGCAAATAGAACGCTGCAATCCAAGCTCGTGCGAATCGACCTAGATATCTAGCGTCCAAATCAACACTGGATTCCAAGATAACTGCCTGCAAAAGAGCCTGGAATCCACCGTTCAAATAGACCTAGATATTAGCGTGCAAATGAGCCTGGAATCCACCGTGCAAATCGACCTAGATATTCGCCTGCAAATCTGCCGAGCAAATTAGCCTAGAAACCACCCTGCAAATTAACCTAGAATCCACGCGTGCAAATTAGCCTGACCTAGATATCAGCCTGCAAATGAGCCTGCAATCCACCGTACAAAGCGACCCAGATGTTCGCGAGCAAATTAGCCTGGCCTAGATATCAGCCTCCCTGGAATCCACCGTGCAAAGAATGCATGAATTCATACATATTTAGAGAGGCCGCGAATACACCAATTCATACATATTTAGAGAGAGCGTGGATGCATCAATTCATAAATATTTAGAGAGGCCGCGAACGCATGAATTCATACATATATAGAGAGGCCGCGAATGCATCAATTCATACATATTTAGAGAGAGCGTGAATGCATCAATTCATACATATTTAGAGAGGGCGCGAATGCATGAATTCATACATATATAGAGAGGCCGCGAATGCATCAATTCATACATATTTAGAGAGGTGCGAATGCATGAATTCCATGAATTCATACATATTTATAGAGGGCGCGAATATATGAATTCATACATATATATAGAGATGCCGCGAATATATGAATGCGTGAATTCATGTATACTTAGAGGCCGCGAATGCATGAATTCATACATATTTAGAGAGAGTACGAATGTATGAATTCATATATATATAGAGAGGTCGGGAATGCATGAATTCATACATATTTAGAGACCGTGATCAATACATGATAAATCCCATGTTTATATATACTATATCCAGCTATTTCCCCCACCGTCCTAGATTGTACCAATAACTGGAGGAGCTCATTTTGACACCTTCAGGAGCAGGTTCTTAGATCGCGCATGCAGCAGATTTTAAGACAGCACATGGAGTAGGTAGCTTAGACCTGCAAGCTGGTTCTAAGTCAACGGGAGTTGAATCCGACATTAAGGGGCTGGCGATCCCCAGGCCAGACAAGACTAGCAGATCCACTATTTCAAAAGTGTGGCCGCCTGGGACTTAGAGATTTTTTCTGTCATTCCTCTCCAAGGCTACGCACAGTATACACACCGATTTGTATGCTTATTTGTACTACGGTTATGATAGGGAACTTGTTTCGACACTGATTTATGGGCTTATATAGTTGCGGACATCGAGGCTGATGTGGACATTAGTATGGAGGCTCAATTTGCACGCGGAAATTAAGGCTAATTTGCCTGCTGACTTGCTCGCTGAATTCTAGGCCGAATACGAAGTCATTTCCAGGCTCATTTGTATGCATATATCAAGGCCAGGCTAATTTGCACGCTGATATCTAGGCCAGGAAGATTTCCACGCGAATATCTAGGTCGATTAGTATGGTGGATTCCAGGCTCATTTGCATACTGATATATAGGTCTATTTGAACAGTGGATTTTAAGCTAATTTGCAGGCAGATATGTAGGCCAGGCAGATTTCTACGCGAATATCTAGGTCGATTTGCATGGTGGATTCCAGGCTCATTTGCA